>JALPQI010002595.1:0-93451 GCA_025490895.1 Thaumatotibia leucotreta
CTATCAAAACAGATTTGCAGATTTTTAGTTTCTTTATTCACATTACAATGTAAGAAAACATACTGTCTCGGTTGAAATACAAACTAAAAACTTGCCAATATCCTGTCGGACGAGTCAAAATGTAGGGTTCTGGCCTACTACCGAGAAAATCTAAATTCGGAATTTCCGAGGATTTTTCTCTATCACTTAAACGAAGTCGTCATTAAAATGAGAGAGACAAATTCTCGAAATTTACGAATTTCGTTTTTCGCGGTAGGGCCGCTGTAGTTGTACAAAGTATAATACCTACCACAAGCACAAACTACTGATGAAGAATGATACTTCACGTAACTAAAAATCCGTGTCTAGTACAATATTTTCTGAATGGATTGTCTATATACTATTATTGTTTAATGTTTACTTTGTCTCTTGTTAATGATTCAGTACCGTATTGTTCGAATTAAAATGACGACAATATGAGTAATATATAACGTTATAAATATGTTTCAGGAGTGGACACATTAACAATGTAAGTAAAGGAGGCTCTGGAATGCTAATCAATGTGGCCCCTTCCGTGGCCGAGCTGAAACAATATTTGGGTGTTTTGATATGTGGTAAATATTGAAATAGTTATGTTGTGGGCTCTTAACATTGCTTTATTCTATTATGATCTATGAAAAACTGTTTCTAATTATTTGTTCTGCGGGGCTACCACGATCTACTGAAGCGTTTCAGATTAGGGCTTAATCTGAATCGCGATGTGTTAGTGTATTAGAATAACTTAGTAACATATATTGTCTTTAAGCATAAGCAATAAAAATAGAATAAATATCGTGACACATTCTTACGCAAAAAAAAAAAACAAAAAATCATCCATGTCGCACGGTAATCTCAATTAAAACACGAATTTAGCTAGTTACTAAGCGATAGTATTCCTTACATGTATATTGAAGAAAAAAAACATACATATCGACGCTGGAAAGGAGAAATTGGATAAGCGACATTTTTGAAGATATTGAGTTATACACACCGTTAGAATCGGCAAATTTTTCTGCGTCGAATGAGCTAGGTTTCGTATCCATCTGACAACTTTTGTGTCGCTTATCCCATCGGTGATTTAGAGAACTTTCGATCATTTTTTACTACTAAACGACTTGGTTTTTGACAACTTTTAAGAAAATGGAGATTAGATAAAATATAATTCAACATAATGAATCTTGGATTATTTTACCTATTTGTCATGACAGGTTAAATTTTACTTGGATATTTTTGCTGTGTAACAACTAATCATTACTTGTGGGTTAGCTATTTCTACCTGACTGTATGATATGTTCTCATGTCGTTTGGACAATTTTACCTTTATCTTAATTTAAAATTAAAGACGGTTAGACAATATTACTTAACTATGATATCTGAACTATTGGCGTTTATCCATTTTTACCCCTACATTGATTTATGAACCATATGTCGCTTAGGTATCCCTTTTTACCTGAATTTACATTAGAATACTACTGTCACTTATCCTAACTTGCATGAATGAAATGTCAGTAAAAAAGTTAGCAACAATTTGCATACATAAATGTCTGCTATTTTATTCTTTGTCACGTTATGTAGAAACATTTGGCAGAGGGGTTGTCCTGTCAATTTTTACTCTGCGTTAAATAAAATGTTTTTGGAACTTTAATAAATAAAAATAAAAAAAGAAATAGGTACTAACTAAAACTATTTTTTAAGTGTTATCATAACGTAATACGATGGATAAACATACCAACAGGTACGGTTGTTAAAAGTAGATAGTTTTCAAGTGCCTTGTTTTTAGGTAGGTACTAACTATTGTTGGCTCAATAACGAGTTATCCTTGTTGATTTTGCATGTTTTAACCCTTAAATGCATGACCTTGACAAAGATTTATTCTAATTTGAATTCTGACATGTTGTCAATAGAGTTGAAAATACATGATGCATGATGCAACCCTTAAATGCATAGTGATGTATGTATCACTATGCACTTAAGGGTTAAAATAAAGAGAAATGATCTCAAATAGAAAAACAAAATATATTTGTTTTTAATACTTAACAATAACTATTACTTACTCACATACTTACCTACTTTTTGGAATAAAGTTATAAAAATACCTAAAACAGTGTCTTTCTTTTTTCACGTGTAAGTAAATTCGTTTACTAGTCACGGAATGTTACTCTTGTAATTGAAATGACTGACTACTGACTATGAAGTCTAAAATAGTTTCTCATTTTAAGTATGTGGATGTTTCTTACTGATATATTTGTGCTATTTTTTTCAATTTATATATTTTTACCCGAATATAAAATAAGCCACATCGGCAGTTAGATAATTTTAACATGATGAATTTGTTATGTAAGTCTCGGGTGGACTTTTTTACCTTCCTTATTTCTTTTACAACGTGTTGGTTAGATAATTTTACCTGAATCCATTTTTTCGACCATTTTGCTTAAGCGACAGTAAATCCTTAAATAACACTTGAATACGTTAAATAATTAAAACATCACATAGAAAACATATTTATGTCCATAAATAATGCTTCAATTATTTGATTTGGCCTCCTAATTCATTTTAATGATTTTTTTTCGAAAATCTCGGCGGTTTTTTGCCTCTCCTGTAAAGTACGCACTGTGTCGCTTATCCAATTTCTCCTTTCCAGCGTCGATATGGAACCAAAATATAGGGTGTTCGGCACATGGTTGGACAAACGAAAACAGCAGAAAGGTGGGGTCATATGCTATTTAATTTGCCCAGTAAAAAGGGCCTAAGTCTCTAAGTTCCGAAAAAAAACTTTTTATACATTTTCAAGAAAACGCCGAAATTTTCAGTTAATCTGAAATATCTTATGAAAACGCTGATAAAATGTCACTTTTTTATTTTTATTCTCACCGTGAGTGCTGTAAGGTTGCGTTACAATTTATATTTGGTGTAGATTATTTATAAAAAAAAATGGGATACGAACCTTTAAAGCTTGAGAAATCGAAAAATATACTGAAAGTTCAACTTTGAATTTTAAGAAAAAAAAACACAGAATAAGTTCTAGAAATTTTATTTTAAAGAAAGCATCTTCTGCTTGTGCCCTTTCCAGAGATATATCATATGCATAAATATATATCTTAAAATTAGATTAATTTAATAATATTAATATCGTCGGACAGTTATGAAAATACTTCATTTTGTATTACTAATACGCACAAAGATAGTCAAAATTAAAGTAATAATTGATAAAGACCAGTTAATTTTATCATTTATTTATTGACATTAACTACCAAAGTTGTTCAAACTGCTTTCCGCCAGCTTCTATGCTTGCCCGGCATCTTCGTCTTAGTTCGACTGTTGTAGTACGCAGCAGTATTTCAGCATTGTCCAGCGATATTAAAACGATGAAATCAATCTAATTTTAAGATAAAGATTTATGCATGTGACATATCGCTATCGAAAGGGCACAAGCAAAAGATGTTTTCTTGAAGGTAGGAATTTGTAGAAGTCATTCTGTCTGTTTTTTTTATCACAATTCAAAGTCGAACTTTCAGTATTTTTTTTCGATTTCACAAACTTTAAAGGCTCGTATCCTGTTTTTTCTAATTAATCTACACCAAATATCAATTTTAACGCAACCCTACAACACTCACGATTATAATAGTAATAAAAAAGTGACACTATCAGCATTTTCGTAAGATATTTCAGTTTAAGTGATGAATTTCGGCGTTTTCACCGAGATTCGAACCTGAAGCATCCAGCCTCACGGCCAGGATCGCTACCGGGAGAGCTATGAGGGTCGACAAGTATAAGTCATTTTAACACAGATCAGTATAGATAGCTAACGGTGGCATGGAACATGTCGCAGCGTTATGGCCGATAGGCCTTTATAGTGTGACAGATGCGCGCCCTATGAGCCAGTCGCAACTTACCCGCGACTGCAGGATGAGCTCGGACATATCCGCAAAATGCCGAATTGTGCCGTTATTTCTTGTAAAAATAGGAGTGTAAATAAACATTTCAAGGACTATTGCGTCACGTACCACATGAAAGTATTGATTTTTTTAGTTATTAGTTGACAAAACCACGTATTTTTACAAATAATATATAACAACAAACCGCTGACATAAATGTCATAATGATTTTACTTGGGCGTACCAATTGGTTGAACTATTCAGTGACTTATTGTATGTGCGTTTTACATTGACGGCTCAGAATAGCAAGCTAGTTGCAATTTGGTAAGTGACCATGCAATGTATCCAATTGCTAGCGATATTCATAACCGTCCTGTCATTTCTTGGTACGGCCGCTGCGAGCAGGCCGCGAACTAGAGGTACGACTGGCCGTGCCGATGACAAATAGGGTCGATAAATTGTTGATTTATTTGATTATATTCAATTTTTCTTTCATATTTTGACCTTTGTATCAATATCTTATCTTCATAAAGGTAAAACAATATATATAGATTATATCGCGTATTATATTATTTTGAGCCTTTTACAATAACCGTTGTCAAAGGTTGAACTTGTTTTATTTAAATATGTGACCATCGCGGAAACGGCTGATAACATTATGTTTATTAAGGGTACAACCGTCTAAATAATTATTTGTTCGTGTGATTCCCAGCCACAATTAAGATAATATCGTTAATAAATTGCTTTGTTCATATTCAAATATATGTTTATAAATGACATTCTGTAGTTTATTATTTACAAACCAGATCCGACACGAAAGTAAGAAAAAAGTTTTCTAATTTATTATTAAACGACATAGAATGAAAACAAACAATATAAGGACTTATCTACCTATAAATAAAAAAAATTGGCCTAAATCGCCGTCAGTGGGCAAGGTACCCAGAAGGCTGGCCGCATTTCCCCGTTGTATAGCTATACTTAAACGCTGTGCAAGGTACTGGCCAGCCCTCTGGTCGCCTGAGGGCTCTCTTAGGCGAGCCGCTAGATCTTTAAAAAGTCCATGTGCACTTGGCCCCCATGGCCCCAAGGTCTCCACACCAAACGCCGCAAATATGTAGCTGATTCCTAAAGCAGCATATTTGCGGCGCTTGAGACTTTCGGCTAATGATGCCGCGGCGCCAGCAGCAACGCCGGTGACCGAAACATGGGACGGCGCCAGAGTGTCAACGCAGGTGGCGTCCCAAACTAGCGGCCGGCCCATGCTCCAGGGCACCAGCGTCATTCCGTCAGGCCTCTTGCCGTCGTCCCTGGCCAGACCGTTGGGCTCTAGGACGGCCGGTATTTTCGCGCTAACAAGGGCGCGACGGATAACATAATGTTTATAAAGATTAGATACATCGTCCAATACGATATTTTAATCTGTATTTATTTCTTATTAAATGATAAATCGATTTTAATGTTTTTCTTAATATTCCGGCCGTATCAAATATCTATGGATGATAATTTATCGACGTAGCCTCCTCTCTAGTGCCGCGTCATATGGTAGCGCTTTAGCCAATCACAGCGTGGCAAAGGCCCGACCTCGGAGACACCGAGACTCATTACAATTTCGCTTCGTTACAAATCTCTCTCTTTCATATATCTATGCATTTTAATTATTCAAATAATAGCGTACCTTTGTATTCTTATTTCAATCATCATAATAAATAAGCATAATAAGTAATGCAATGTTGTAGCAATTAATTTTCCTTCTTTTAACGAATATACAGTACCGGCCAATAATATATCACATACAGGTTTTTTTCAGTAGATTTATTTTTATTTTTGTAAGTGTTTTTCACACTTTCCACCTCACGACTATAGATAGTCTAGGCATAGGCCTTTACACTAGCGATGAAAAAACTGGTCATCATGTAGTGATTTTTTCATAAAGAGATTTTGCGTAAGGCATGGATTTCTTAGTAAAATTCTTTTTTTTACCACAGCTATTTTAGCAATATGCTGTGTCTCCAATTGCAATTCACAATACTTAATTGCAGTATTCATCATTAAACTGTGCAAAAGTACCAAAATAATATGCTATCTACATGCGAACATGTGCCGCTTACTCTATACACGCTGATACAAAAAGTCACGAATGTGATATATTATTGGCCGGTACTGTAATTATGAAGTTGGTGTGTCACAGAATTTGACTAGTACGAGAAAGTGCCTGGTAATTTTTTAACGCGTTTATTTGTCAGATTGTTGCTCAATTGAAATTTTAATTATTCGACAACTAAACACTGATGGCAAAACATGACTTACTTTATACTACTTTATAGTATATAGATTGTTTGGATGGACTTTTCATCACATTTAATTTTGCACTCATATTTGTAAAGTATCATTTTAATTCCGATAAGTCAACGACCTGGTCGCGTAAGAAGAAATGAGAATATATAATGTATAAATAGGTACATATTGCTAACATAAACCTACTTTGTGTTGCAAACAAATAACTCAAGAGTCCGTGTCAGTACAATGTATTAAATGAAATATTTCAGGAGTGACATTGTGGGGAAGCTCGTGGTTTATATTGCGAGATGCCGTGCTCCCGAGTGGGTATCTGTTCAAGATGGCTGGCGTGGTGGCGGTGGGGTACGTCGTTGGCCACACTCTGGAGAGATGCACCACCCTGAATCCCGTCATAGGAATGACATTGATCGGCGCATTGTATAGAAACTTAGGAACAGATAATTATTTGCAAAATCCTACGGCTGATGCATTGGATTTTCATTTAAGGTTTCGTAGAATAGAAATATTAAACATAACATCTCCGCTCAGAGTCGTTCCTGGTGCAAAGGCTGTCCATGGCTATTCAATGCGGAATCGCTGCGACTTTTATGGGCACTTTTGCACCGGGAACGACGATTGGCGGTTTATTTTCTTACCCCTTTATTCATAAACGCTTGATAACTTAACAAGCCGCTAATAAATGTTTGTCCCTTTCGGTCTTAACAATGTGTCCATAAGAGCAAAAGGGACAAACAATTTATTAGCGACTTGTTAAGTTAATAAACGTTTATGAATAAGGGGGTTAGTTTATTATTTTTACTCTTTTTGTTTTTACGTTAGTTTTAGTTTTATGTTGAATTGATTGTGATCTTATCTTTTATATTGAAATATATCTTTTTTAAAATATATATTAAATGAATAAATTTTACTAATCTTAAGTCAAAGCTACAAAAATACCTAATACCTTTGTATTTACCTTTCCGCGGATTTGTTTACAACAGGAAAACAAATCAACTTTTAAAAATGTATAACTAAGAACCCTAATTAAAATTCCAATCAACGAAAGTACTTTTCATTTCCCAATAAAAGAATGGAAAAGGTTTTATTTTCTCAAATGCTTAAACAATTAATTTGGATCTCGATAACCGCCGGTAGGAATCAATTCTCGGGGTTTATGCTAGAAGTGCTTCAGGAGATTCTTTTGTTTCAGACGAATTTATCCCGTGATTATCTTGTCGAGGGGGCCTCTCAGCTGGAACTGGGAATACATTAAGTATAATTCGCTAAAAGTTTTCTCATTGGCGACCCTGCCCTGGATCGTGGAGTGTTTGTCTATGGCTGTCTTTGCACATGTGCTTCTCAAATATCCATGGTATTGGGGTGAGTTTGCTTAAAGGAGAAATATAAACAATTTCGCTAGTGAAATACAGTTACTAAGTATTTTACGCAAAATAATTGTGTTAAGAGTGTGTAATATCAGTTTATATTTCACAGTGTTATACAGTGTGTGCATTTGATACGAGTGAATATTTTAATGGCGATTACTATCGAACCTAGGGAACCTGTTTACATAAATTTCTTTAAGAAATTAAAGTTTTTTTGTATGGACGTCATACATTGCTGCTGGGTTGCACTTTGTAAAAATCATTACACCTAATTATCAACAAAATGTAACCAAATGATTATCTTATACGATTTGTAGGATCCGATATTATAGCTGGATTCATTATTCGCCCGTATAAAATACACACGCTGTATTGAAAACTAATATCAATTAAGTTATTGCATTTCTTCAGAAAAACCTAATTTTCATGAAAAGCCTTAGTGAAAATAATAGTTTTGACTAGATTATACACATAAAATGAAGATGGAACTTTCATCGCTACATTTATTAAGCTTAATTTGTCATAATTATGATAATTAATCATGTGTGTCCTAAACACGAAATGGTGGCATAGGGACTACCCAACTAAGTAGTGAAAGTTTAAAACATTGTTACATTTTGCTGGTACAGGCCGTAGATATGCTCACAACTTAGCACCTTATAACACCACAATAAGGTGTAAATATAATGATATGTGGCATACAATACGTGTAAAAGTGTAAAGATATGTTTAATAGCATTTCTACACCACTCAAAAAATCGTCTGTCTAACTAAATATATATATTTAGCGTGGTATCTATGAGGATACTGCTTAAACTAGCTGGTATAGATCACTCTAAAGCAATAAAATCCCCTGTTGAGACTGTTATCTACTTTTATTTGTATTTGGACTTGTAGAAGTAAATTATGCAACGAAGATTAATGAAGAAATATATATTACATCCATTGATTTATTTATTATTTCATAACAATAAATATTGTGTTAAATAATAATCATTTAAATTGGCAGTATAAAATAATATTAATAAAAAAGTAACATAACAGTAACTAAATTGAAGGCCGATTTCTATCAAATACTCGCTTCTAGGTCTCCATCTGGGTGCCATACTATCATCTGTATCCCCTGCTATAATAGTACCTACCGCCATGGCATTCCACGGGCGAGGCTTGGGAACCAAGAACCAGGTGGCTAGCCTGATCGCCAACGCCGGAGGATTGGACACCGCCGTCACTGAAGGATTATTCGGCGTTATAAATAGTGCAATATTTGTCTCATCCTCTCTGACGTACAGAGTTGTAAAGGTGAGGTATGAAGCAAAAATAAATTGCAATTAATTTATTTATAATTTACAAACGCACATGTTCTTCAACCTTCATACAGAAAAAGTGGAAGTGGCAGCGAATATGTTAAGACTCGCAAGGGTGAAACATTTTTAGATTGTAGGCTTAGCACATGATTGGTGCGACAGGCGGATAGTCTATGTCGCCCACAGAATGAGATTTGGATAGAAGAAACAAGATCATTCATTTGTATGGCGGCCGAGTGTGTCAGATTTTGTACTGAAGTTGTTACTTGCCTATGATTTTAAATATGTCTCAGGCCCTTGAGTATTCATATTTTTTTGTGTTGTTGCAATTAATATTACTTAAGGAGGCATTATTAATGTTTTTGTTCACTTCAACTTATAAAATTTGGCGCCCGAAAGCTGCAAGCTGCGATTAAAGACGGACAACTCAGTGGATTTCACTGAGTTCATTTGACACGCTAAGTAGATACGTTTGCTTGATCAATGGTATATATGACATCTGTGATGTCGCCGCAAGATACTGTCGTTTCAATTATGTGCTAACTCTACCGAGCCGCCTTAAAGTTTCTATGAAACATTCGACGTTATACAACTATCGTTGGCTTAATATAAACATTAAGTAGGTACCTAGTACTGTTAAATATTTGTGGTAGCCGACCCAACTCTACTGCATTGTATCAACTACACCTGCAGCATGATATTTTGAAAGTATAGTACGATAAGAAATTATAATGATTCAATTGTTTCTAGGTACCTAGGCAAATAGGAGGTTTCAAATTAGTTATGTAAATTGAAGTAGGTAGGTAGATTCATACAAACATGTAGGTATATTTATATGTGTAAACATTACTTTTTTAATAATAGTACCATTTTTTTCTTTAGGCGCTCCTGGCTATATTCGTAGGAATCGTATTAGGAATATTATGGGGGATAACGGTGGACTGGCTGCCTGACCAGAAAGATGTATACGCACCAACAATACGAAGTATTCTAATTTTTTCTGGAGGCCTTCTACTCAGCTACATAGGGGCATATATTGGATGGGGAGGCACATGTAAGTACACATGTCTCAGATACTTTGGTATTTTTAGCGAATCACATAAATAATTAGCTTATAATATAATACTTTGTAAACGTGGGAAGTACCTAAGTCAAATATTGTACGTACTCAAGTAGGTAGGTACCTATCGGTATTGAAACCCGATGGCGAGCTGAAAGTTTTTATGTTACGCGTTTGCAATATTCTTAGCATCGCTTCAGAAATTTCCATTATATATTTTTGAAATGACGTTATAAGTAGGTTCTATTCCTATTTTTAATGACCTTAACTGAAACTTGAAAAATAACCATTCAAGTACCCAGTATTTGACAAAAAATAGTAATTGGTCTTCTTGTAGTTAAGTTGAAACATTTGATGTTAAATAAAGACAATTGTTCCATCGCTCGAAGAGCCACTTTAATAATTAGCCAGCCTTCATTTCAATTAAATTCAATCAAGAATACGTACAACATACATATTACGAGTATATGCTAGGAATGTAGTGGTAGTGGTGTTATTATTATATATACATTAGCATCTTTGGGGGAGCCGTTTACGACGTGAAGTACCGTTGGCTGCAAAAATTGTCATGTAATATACCGTTCGTCGTTAGACGACAAAAAAATTAAGCAAATCGAAACAAAAATGACACACTTTTTACTAGGTTTTATCACCAACTTCAATCCTTAAACCTTTACAAAGCTTTACAATTACCCAAAGTTTACATACATTTTTAATTAGAATTATTTATATATTAGTATTAAGGTAAAAATATGTCTGCGAACGTGTTTCACGATGTGTCTAACCAAATCGTACTCCTATTATATGCGGGATTTTGATAAATTGAATGGATACCTTTTGATACAATTTCAAAGTCCAATACATACAATACAAGCCTTGAAAAGCGTAACGACAGTACATTTATTTTGTTTAAAATAAATTATCTTGTAAGATTTTCATTTCTAAAATGAGTCACGTTGAGAATCCTATCTCTGAATATTCACCAATTTAAATACAAAATGGTTTGCATTTCCCAATGATTACCCACTCGCTAATATAATTGCCGTAACAATGTCTTGAGGCGCTATAAAGTTAATTCTCGTAACTCACATTAGTGCCAATTATATTATTATTATTACCTACTCAACGATAATAGTATAAAATGACGTCAAACCTATCAAAATATTTTATTTCATGTTTATGTTCCTGTAGTTAATGTAGAAAAGGCGCACAGAATCCGCTCTGACGTTGACCTTACAAAAATTTTTGGCACTCTTGCCGTTTGATCCGTACTCCGATGTACGATTGTGTTCATTACAACATTTTAATAGTTTCATTTTACATCATAATTTTAATTTCGACAAACTATGTTACGAGTGTTAATTACTACCTAAATGTTACGTTAGTGCTCGGTCACACAGTGTTTTTTGTGTTGCGCGGTCCTAGCTATTGCTATTTTATTGGTACAAATATATATGTGAGCAATTCAATCTCTGTAAATATATTAATAGACAAATTACAGTTGTGCTTTAAAAACTACTGCGTAATATACGTAAAAACATTAAGGATCCATTTACAATCGTACTTTGAAAACCACTCCGTAATATACGCAATTACATACATTGACGTTTTTAAAAATAGGCATCATTTGACCGTCGTAAAAAAACTTCTAATTAATTTAAAATATGTCCAACTGCTGTTTTCGTATATTATACAGTTCTTGAAAAGTAAACATATTACTATTGGACTATTGAATCCTGGTTCCCTTGGGACACGTCACGAGGAATTTATAGTTGCCCTCGAGCGACACGCTGTTGATATAATGGCAATAAACGAAACCTGGCTGCGGACAGGCGAAGAAGCGCGCGCGCCGGCCCCGGCGGGGTACCGGCTGCGCCACGTACCGCGCCCCGCCGACGTGCGCTCGCGCGGCGGCGGCGTCGGGTTCTACATCAGGCGCGGCATCTATGCGCGACAACTTGAACCTCCTCACACACCATCGGTAGAGCAAATGTGGCTGAGTATAAAACTTAACGGGCTTAGTTTTGCTATTGGAACCGCGTATCGCCCCCCTTGGCTGAATGTAGATACTTTTATTGACGCTCTAACGGAATCTGTTAGTTCGTTCTCTGGGTTTGATCATATAGTTCTTATGGGAGATTTTAATATTGACTTGCTTTCGTCTAATGAACCAAATACCAATAAGCTCTTAGCATTTCTACGATATATGAATCTTGACCAGTATATTTCCCTGCCTACTCATTTTACTGAGCACTCCGAGACCCTTATAGATCTTGTCTGCAGTAATAGTAAGCTTTCCCAAGTGCGCATTGATTATATCCCTGAACTTAGTAGTCACGCGTTCATTTCTTGTAACTTACACGTTAAAAAGTTAAAGCCAAACCCTACATGGATCTCTTACAGGCCATTGAAAAATATTGACCTCAACGATTTCGATAAGCACATTGAATCTATACTTTGGGAGCGGCTGTTAAGCGACAACATTAATGACTCACTGGCGTCTTTTAATTCCTACGTAAAGCTAATTTTCGACATATATGCTCCTTTACAGAAAGTTCATATAAAACATCACAGCTATCCGTGGATAACACCCACAGTTAAAGAAATGATAAGGTTAAGAGATGAAGCGCATACAAGAAGCCGAACTACCGGCTTGGATTCGCACAAAGCGTATTATAAAGAATTAAAAAATATTGTTAAACAAGCTATGTTTTCAGAGAAACAATCCTATTACAACGAGAAAATTAACTCATTTCTACCTAAAGATTCTCGTAAATTATGGAAAAATGTGAAAAATAGTATAATGGACTTTAACAGTAAAGAAACCAGCCTGCCTTGCCACTTTAATGACCCAAATTTAATCAATAGTCAATTTCTAAATACACCTCAAACTAGCGTTACAATATCCGATCTTACATTCTTTGAACATAATCGGTTTAGTTCTACAACTTTTTGCTTAAGAACTGTAGATAAATATACAGTTAGTAAAATAATTACAAAAATTTCGTCCAACGCGCAAGGTACCGATGGTATCACTCGTGATATGATCCTTTTGACTCTTCCGCGAACATTGGGAATCATAACAAAATTGTTAAATCAGTCTATATTAACAGGTGTCTTCCCTGAAGCATGGAAGGAAGCCCTAATAAAACCTATCCCTAAAAAGAGCAATCCCATTGAAATTAAAGATCTCCGACCAATAAGCATTTTGCCTTTTTTGTCAAAAGTCTTAGAAAAAGTTGTGTGCCAACAGATAGTTCAATTTCTCGAAACCAACTCCATTTTACCATCCCAGCAATCCGGTTTTAAGGCCGGTTATAGTACTGCCACTGCCCTGCTAGACGTCATTGATGACATTTTAACAGAAGTAGACGCAGGAAATGGGTCAATCCTGGTCTTACTTGACTTCTCCCGAGCGTTCGACACAATTGACCATAATCTTTTAATTTCTAAGCTCGCTTTTTATGGGTTTGATACGCTTGCGTTGAAATGGTTTTCTAGTTATTTAAATGGTCGGCGTCAAATGGTAGTACTAAGTAATGAGAGCGGCGAAAGTCAATTTTCTCAATCCTCCTTTGTCTCCCATGGTGTTCCACAGGGTTCAATATTAGGTCCAATACTGTACATTTTATATAGTGCAGATATAATTAACTCCATTCAGAACTGCAAATATCATTTGTACGCCGATGACATTCAGGTGTATTTGCCTCTCAAGCCTAATGATACTGATAGTGCTATCGATAAGATCAATGAAGATTTAGCTAGGATAGTTCAGTGGTCAAATAGAAATAGCTTAGTTCTTAACCCTGTAAAATCGAAATTCGTTGTATTAGGCTCTGAGAGGCAAGGACGCCAGATTAACGATCTTAGCCCTGTTATTAAAATAGGTGCGGACTGTATCGAACAGGTCTCAGAAGTTAAAAACTTAGGTGTTCTTATGGATGGAACATTAAAATTTCATAACCATGTACTAGAGAATACGAGAATCTGTTTCTATCGACTCAAGATACTGTACCAAGTTCGTAAATATATAAGTACTGAAGTGCGAATTACTCTCTGTGAATCTTTAATCCTTTCCAAACTTAATTATGCGGATACCGTTATAGGTAGATGCATATTATCTAAAACTAAAAAGCAGATACAACGAGTGCAAAACGCGTGTGCTCGCTTTTTTTTTAATATCCCGCCTAGAACACATTTGTATCTCCCTACCTTAATTATAGTGGGCTCATGAATATGGAATCACGTCGTTCTCTGCATTTTGCTTGTATGCTTTTTGGAATTATCAAAACCTCGACGCCTGAGTACCTGTTTACAAAACTGAAATTTTCACAGCGGCATGTTAGAGAAGCTACTCTTCTTATCTGTCCTCGTCACAAAACAACAGCATTTCGTGGCAGTTTTAAATATTCCGCCACGAAATGCTGGAACAACATACCACCGCCCATAAGAAATTCACAATCTGTTTATACCTTTAAAGTAAAATACAAAAAACACATTTTATATTTGCAAAAATCTAATCAAAGACTGGACAGATAAATATGTACTTATCACTAGTTATGTATATTTTTGATCGCCTATAATTTCATTCTTCTGTACCGTAACCTATGTCCTATAACATCACAGCATGTAACTTTTTAGCTTCATTTTAATTATACCATCACTGTTATTTCCGTTGTATGTAACTGTTTAGCTTCATTTTAATTGTACCATAACTTTTTATTTCCATTGCGATCTCAATGTTAGATTTTAATTAAGTTTACGCACTGACGCGCTCCTATGAAATGGTTTTCACGGAAGACCAGCGTCAAGGTACCTAACAAGTATCTTGACATAAAGCTGAGTGAAAACCTTTTCAGTGACGCTTTAAAATTAATGATATGTTATAGTTTGTACCTATGTTTGTATTTTAAGCGCACTGAATAAATTATTTTTCTTCTTCTTCTTCTTCTTCTTAAAAGCAATCAATTTCTACTACTGATATGCATTGCATGAAATTTGCTATTAAAAAGAAAAAAAGCGTCATTCAATATGCATAATAAAATCTGTCACACATTATAGTGTGTCAATTTTTTAAATTTAATAATAATGTTTTACACACTTAACATATGTGATTTCATAGGCAAATTAGTAATTAGATATGTAAATTATGTCTATAGGTTAATGAGCGTAAATACCCCGTTTTAAATCATACTAATAATGCAAATGACCAACTTAGCTTAAAATTACTACATTCTTAGGAGATTATTTCCTTGTTAAGATGATAGCAATTTCTGTAAACATAATTTACATGCTCTTAAAAGTCGATAATACATTCATTGTGACATGTTTCATTTCGCACTTTGTAAGAAAAATCGAAGGTAAACCCCTTTTTTGTATGAATTAGGCCTAAAAGCCCAAACCTCATACTAAGTGCTTACTACGTGTATCACCACCATTGTTACAACCTATAATTATCATCTAGCGGGAGTAGCTATCATGGTATGCGCCGCCACCGCAGCAACGCGATGGAGCCGGCGCGGCTGGCCCATCAACAACAACCCCGTATCCGACGTGTACAAGCTGCTCTGGCGGATCTTCGAGCCGATGCTCTTCACTCTGAGTGGCTACTTTTTGGAGGTAATAGCCACTGGACGTGGTTACGCAAGAATGATCCAATCCACTTGAATCTTTCATTCTAATTAAAACCATAAGTCAAAGGATCTCTCTCATTCTGGTTCAACTCAATTGGATTGGAACGTTTTTGAGAAATTACATCCAATTTATCTTTGGAATCGGCTACAGTAACTGATGTCAATTGTGTATCACACTTTACATAAATCCCCGTATTAAAATGGGTAAATCCGTTAGACTGGGACAATTGCTACTGATTATTTTGTTTGTTCTTAAATTAAGTAGCAGCGTCCTCCACATATTTACCTAGAGTCAGAATTGGGCAAAAAGTAATCCAATAACTCCTTCCGATTAAATGTGTCAGTACACATGGAAAGGTACCTTGTCACGACTCTTAAAATAGAGCTTATGTGTTCTTTAATATAGTCTATTTTAAACGCCGTGACAAGGTACCTTTCCGTGTGCGCTGACACAAATGTAATTTACAGAAGTAATCAGATTCTATATTGTCCAACTCTGTCTATAGGGCTAGGCCACACACAGGTAAATTTAACGTTGATTAATTATCCAATTAATTAATATTAATATTAAAACACAAAATATTAGACAACTGATAGACATTATACTCAAATTGTCTCGAATTTGATGAATTAATGGTGAAGGAAGTACCTAATATTTCACTTAAAACCATTGGGAGTGAAACAACCTGCATTTCAGTCATTTAATATTGACAAATTAATTTTCTGAATCGTCGAAAATAAACTTTCAATATTCATTGCTTCGGGGTGAATTAAAATAATTATATTACGATTTTACGTCAACGCTACGATCTACCATAGCCTTAATCACAATACTATTTATCCCTTTCGAGCTTTCGAGGAGGAGCAATGTTAGTTATGTAGGCGTCGGGAAGTTAAACCTAACAAAAAATTTTTTAATTTACTCCTCTGAAATCGTTATCAATTTTATCATAGTCTATCATATAATTAAAAAGATACAAAAATGTCATCCCAATCTTTATATCGAAGTTTATTTTAAATAATTTTAAACTTGTCGAATATTATTAAGGTAGGTATACTTGTATATCTAAGTATAATAACATATTAATATGTTTATAGACATTTATTGTAGTATATTTTTGTATGTTATGTTATGGTATAGTTTCAGTAGCATTATCGAAGGTTTCAATTGTGTTTGATAAAGGTGGTGTGGACAATTCGAGAAGAAACAGCGATAAAAAAAAATTCGGCAGTTTGTTTATATAGCTAGCAAATACCACTGGTGATAAGTTTAGGTGCAACAACTGTTACCTATAACATTTCCCAACAAGTTAATACAAAAATATAATTTGCATTACTTCCAAGGAAGAAAACCAAGCACGTTCTATTTGAATTAGCCCTAAAGGAAGGTAAGCTCTTCAAATGAAGGGCAGACGGTCCTCGTCCCTTGCAATCTCCAATAGTTATTTTAATAACAGGTTTACCTAATAAATAGGCATCGGACGAACACGTACGGCACCCTTTCCGGTAGCCAAGAGATATCAAAAATATCTCACAAATCTGTACTTGGAATGTCTGGGATCAGCCTAAATTTTTTTTATTACCTATGAAATGTTTACTATAGTAGGTAATAAAACAAACTGAAATAATTAATAATTGGCATTCAATTAATGACATATTATAAAAGCTAGTTGAATAATCTTCTTGCTAGATATTGTCACTATATTTAACACATTTTTTATTTAAGTATTAAATTTTAATGTTAAGGGAAATTCCACGTAAGTGTGTAACATAAGTGACCAATTTCTCGCGTGTTTAAAATGTTACTTTTGTTGTTTTGAGATAGATATAAATTAACACTTACACTTGGATCATACTTAAATAAATAGACGATAAAATGGTCACTTTCATTACAGTAACATGGATTTACCCTTAAGATGTTACACAAGGGCATGCATGTCTACTCTCCCCCAATAAAATATATCTGTGGGATGAATGTTAGTTGTCCTTTTTTTATATGTGTGGGTAAAAATATAGTGATAACTTTATCTGACGAATGCACTAACCGGGGATTGTAATAAAGACCGAAAATGATACAACTACCTATTTAAAAATGCGTAAAATAATACTTTGATCCAGGTGTCCGAAATAACCGTAGAAGAATTCGGTCGAATAATTGCCTGCATCTTCTTGGCCCTGTTCCTGCGGTTGCTGACGGCATTCCTGGTGGCCCTCGCTGCGGAGCTGTCAGTCAAGGAGAGCCTCTTCGTCGCCATCACTTGGATACCCAAAGCTATCGTTGAGGTAATGACATTTTTTTTTCAATAGTCACATCATCAGCCTATATTAGTCCACTGCTAGATAAAGGCCTCTCCCATTACCTATGCGTATGGACACATTAGGAATAAATGTCTTTAATCGCCACACTGGGCTAGCGGGTTGGCTACCGCAGCAGTGTGCCCATCATGATGACGCTTTCAATAGTCATACATTTTCAAATGCTAGCCAAACTACAAGTTGTGGTCTATTTTTTTTGTCGCTATCATGCGCCGTTGCCTGTGTGGCAGAAGTTTCAAAGTATCACGTTACAGTTAGTTACCACAAATAAGGTTAAACAATTTAGTAACATTCCCCATAGATAGAACACAGTAAATACCTAGGGTTTAAAAGTCACACATTAATTAATATTTTGTAAAGTACGAGTAAGTATGTGCTATGCACATTTTTGTAAAGTACCTGACTGTTAGAATGCACACCGCTTGCGTGGCGTGCACGTGTGCGTGACTAGCTAGCGGTGTACCATCTACAATGACACTTCCTAGGCAACAACGTGCACGCCACGCACAAGCACACGTGCACGTGCTGCACAAGTGCACACGCATCCGCTATCGTTCTTAGTGCGCTAGGCCCAAAATAATAAAGAACACCTCTCAATAAAGTTGACACGCACGTATTCTACGTACCTACAAACTGCCACACATGAATAACAGACACAAAAAGCATAGTTGACTACCAATCTCCTTCCGAAACATGACGGAAAAATGCCCCTATAAATATTTAACAATAATCGGGTGTTTTCAGGAAATCGATCGGCCAATATTTGCATGGTAAACGGTCCGTTAGTTACATGTTTGTGCGAGTCATTAATCATAGTCAAGTGATGCCCCGCCCGCTCCCGTCGCGCCGGCCTTGTCACCGTCCTAATATAACTTTTAAGCGATCTTTTTCATTAGCTAGTGCAGTACAGATTGCCGAGCATCCAACGGACTCCAGTTTAATTCACTTCGACCTTCCTCTTCCCAGTTATTAGCTGGGTACAGCCACAAAGTTTCCCAAATGATAGTTAATTATCTTTGAGCAAGTTTTCTTTGCAATCTCTTTAGTACATTTATGGAATGTGCGGAAAAAAACTGTAAAATTCAAATGGAAAATCGGGGTAAAGTAGTAACTATAATTTCTAAATTGAAATAATATCCAGGAGTTTAAAATATTTTTATACATTTTTGATGTCATTATATTTCCAGTATTAATTGTATGTTTTTTGTAAACTTCATTTCAAATTATTTTTTCCAAGCTTATGTCATGTCATAGTAGGCTTTCTATGGGAAACAATGTACTCGTAAGTGCTGCTTCCTAGTTATTTTTGCTAACTATGTACGTTTTCTCTGCAGTAGTTAAAAATAAACATTTTATAATGGAAGAGCAAACGCGGAACTGAACACTAAGCATGGTCAAACTGAACATTTTACAGCCCTAATTATAAATATAATGAAGTTATCACAATTCTTCATAATCATAATGATTTGGCTGATTGGGTCAATATACCCATAAATACTAAACACATGAGTCTTTGTTGCTTACTTCCAGCGAGAAGCGGTAAGTTGTTTACTTCCAGCGACAAGCAGGTCATCATATTTCTCGCTCAAGCTATTTAAAGTGAACCCTATATAGGTGGCCCCAAGTGGAAGCTGTATAAGTAAAGATGAGCACGCGAAACTTAACCGCATTGCGCAGGGTTGAGTACCGACGGACTTAGGACAGCGTCTGCGTTATCGTCGCGTTATCCTAAATACGGCACTGCGGCCCTACCGCGATAAACGAAATTCGTAAATTTCGAGGATTTGTCTCTCTCACGCTAATGACGCCTTCGTTTGAGCGACAGAGAATCCTCGAAATTTAAGAATTTCGATTTTCGCGGTAGTAGGCCAGGCTCCTTACATCTTACCTATTTCAACGTCTTATTCTCATCTCGAAGCTTGTCTCTACTATAATTTACCCATAATAAACTGTTTGAGATTAGAGGCCTGACATGTACTTAATCATTATGAGTAAACTATTCGGTGTACACAGCCGTGCCTATACATTTTGAGTATCATTAATATTCGAGCAAAACTTATTGAATTTATAAACAAGGTAATATTCCAAAAAATAAGCTATATAATTATCAGAGATCGGACTAATGTGCGTCATCGTTCGCAATAATATGGACATGACTACAAAGTTGAATAAATGAATAACTAAACTAATAATTTCTTGAGATTTTATGTGGAAGCTATAAGATGATTATTTACAAAGATTTTCATAGCTACAGGTGTCAAATAGGTAATTATTTGACAATGATTAAATAATTAATAATTTAATCAATTTTAGATTCATGTACCTATTATTGCGAACAATGAAGCACATTCGTCCGGTCTCTGATAATTATATAGCTAAGTATTTCCAGATTTTTATGTTCCCACAAAGATGGGGAACTAACAAGAAACAATTCTCATACACAATGAATACATGATAATAATAATAATATATGAGTATAAGAGTCGCCTAGACACTTAATTAAGTACCTAATAAAGAATATAAATCGTTAGCTAATATTTGCAAACAGGTGGTTCAAAATTCTTTTAGTTGTCTTATTTTGTGTCCCTAAAAACGTGACGGAGTGGTAATTTTTGTATGAGATGATGATTTTCAATTTCAGATGTATGGATTAAAATGTAGCGTGAAAGATACCAACTGCGCCGGATGTTTTTATACATATAGGTACTAAGTCGAAACAGTAACTGAAAGCGTGACAGAGTCGTATGAAACAAGACAAAAAAAATAATTTTGACTTGGGTATTTACATCTTTATTTTAAAATAGTTATCAAAACATTCAATTGATAGATATTTTTTGCATGTTAAATAAAAATATCCACTTAAACTGCTAAATGCTCTTGCAACGTATATTCATATATTGTTCTTCTCGATATGAATTATACTGACAGTAAATTGTCGTTTTGATAAGAATGTAGTTTTACTATCTTAACAGACCCGATATCAGATATCACAGCGAATCTCTTTACAATAATCGGGAATGTTGAATGAGCACATGTTTTATTATAATTATATCGACATGTTTTTCATCGATATCAAATTCCTATAACTTACCCGAGCTGTCCCAGATAATATGCTGATAATTGGGCAAGTTCTTACAGTACAAAGTCATTTCCTCAGTGATATACGAATATGGTATTCTCGTACATTGCCTACGATTGACAATACTTTTTTCCTTAGATCAAATAAAGTGTCTGAATGAGTTACTAACTTCCGTAAACTACCATTTCGTATCAATAATACAAAGCATACAGCAATTTGTTATAAAAACTATTTCATTCTTCCGTTTCCGTGCCTACGGTCTGTAATATTCAGAGATCAAATGTATATTATTATAAATAATGATATGCCCTAAAAGATAATATTTTTTCAGGCGGTATTGGTTCGCGTGGCTACAGATTCACTATGGAAGGATAGCAGCCCTCAAGACAGGAAGATTGCAGCGCAACATTCGAATATCATCGTTATCGCCATACTGATTACGTCGACTTTAGGATCAGGGTTGACGACCTTCTTAGGACCGATGCTACTTTCACAAGATTCCAGGGTTGCACCTGAGGGTATTTATATTTTTAACTGAGCGATGTACCATTCTATTCACTCACTGTACACTTTAATAGTAATGTTAACCTTGAACGACAATAATGCTAACCTTGTTTTTAACTATTTTTAGAAGAAATAATTAAAGAAAACGTTAACCTTGCACGGTGATTAATGCAAAATCTTGGTTTATCTTTTTTTTTCTTTTTTGGGAAATCGTATACTATTTTATGTATGACTTGAGAAACTAAAATACTTCTTAAGTATTTGTTACATATATTTTCACTTGATACTTATTTAGCAACATTAGATGATAATTATTTATAAACTATTTAATTTTTCATGTACCTACCTATTTATATAAATATTTATATGTATATATTAAACCTGAACTTATTTAAAGACAAAGTATATAATTTGTTTTATGTACCTAGTTTTGTTTCATTTATAAAATTAATTTTAGCTGTAAGCTAAGTATTAAGCTATAAATAAGCTATGTCAACATACATAGGTATACATATCGTTGCTGTGCCTACAAAAGTCGCTATGTTTTTTTTTGGATTTTAACGCCATTTTGAACTTCATGTCAATATCTATAGGTACGCTCCAAAAACAGCGGTGAGGCTATCTTTAATAGTTCCAGATTTTAGCTATGTGATTTCCATACATTATTCTCTTACTACAAACAGTATGTGCAAAAATTACATGACTGCTTTATACAACCATTATTGTTTTTATTATAATGGAGCCCGTTATGTGATTTTAGGCACATAGCGAGTATTTTTTATGAATTAAATAAGAACAAATCTGGCTCGATATGTACTGTTCCGCACATAGCGATATTTTTGTACTACATCGAGTTCGTAGGTTATGCTTGAGGCAACGTCTTACAACACATAGCGAAATTTTCCTATCACTATTATTATTGAAACATGTTTTTTTTTGTTTTATTGAAGGTCTTTCATAAAAATAACTATGTAACGAATATAATAAAGATGTAAACATTTTCGTAATTAGTTATTTTAACCAAGTTACAAATAAGACACATAGAGACTTTGGACGACTGAAACAAAAATAGCTATGGAATAAATTATTGGTAATATTAATTCTTTTTCTCGTTAAAAAACTGAGATTAATTTTTATAAAAAACATTAAAATATATTAAACTGAACATATTTATCAAAATAAAATATTGGCCTACTTTGTGTGAACAAGATTCAAAATAAACAGTTTTTTGTGTCTCCTCTCCTGTAAAGTAGCAATAAAACACATAGCGACTTTAGTAGGAACAGCGACGATATTTAGTTCATCAAAGCATGAAGCGTGTATAAACACTAATCAGTCTTATAACATCAGGTTTCGTCCCATATAGTTATATTAAAATACAGACCAACTACGTAAATTCTAACCACTAATTAATGTTCTTAAAAAATGGTCCCGTCGTGTCGCACCTGGCTCAATGCCCCTGTCAGCACTACCCGAGCCAAAAACCCAATCAGATCTCTTGCGCCTGATAGGACCCAAACCGAGAATCGCAACCCTCACCCACGGACCGTCGTGGCAAATCTTACCTTGACTCCAAGGTAGATATAAGATATTTTCGCCATATACTCCTAATTATAATAAATTTAATATGTACCTATCTCAAGTAGGAAGGCATAAACATCCCACTTAAATACGCGGCATCCTATGAACCTTTCTGTCATGGAGCCAATGCACTACATTCATTCATCTTCATGAACATTAAAGCACTTCGTAACTATTCCACCACTCTGAATTCCCAAATACAAGGCAAGCCCAGAAATAAACATCACAGCTTATGGCGAAAACCCGGCTTGCATCTCTCATATTTACACAACGCATTATTTACAAAGCAATATTTTTCAAAAGATTATTTTTATATTTTTTCCGTGTTGTCTAATGCGTGTCATATTCCTGACTCAACGCTAGAGGCGGCCTTAAGGTGCGCCGAATTTGACCCTACCGTCTCCGTCTCCACCTCTTGTCCCAATAGCTTTGCAAGGGACGTTTTGCGCTCCCATCTCCTCGAATGATAAAGTATTCTACCTGCTCATCGGCAGCGCAAAAAGTCTACTTGTTTTATCCCTTCGCATAAAACGATAACAAAGACAAATGCTGCCAAACCGACAACATTCAAGTCACCAGCGTATTAATTACAAAATTTTAGTGAAACATGTATTTATTGTTACAGATCTACAACATGCAGGCAGGCCGTGACGCCGCTCCATTCCTCGGAATCCATTGCAAGAAATGCCACTAATTTGTTAAAGAATCAAAGAGTTCATTGCGTGATTGTCAAAGATTTATACCCTAAGTAACAAATAATAAATTAAATTGATTATACTTAGAAAGAAGCAATTTCATTTCAAGGTACTTTTATTCTAACACAGATAAAGTAAAGGTACATATCGTTGGTTGTAATATGAATGAATGTAACCACCAAAATGACCAAATTGAGTTAAGTATACCGTTCGACTGCAAATTTCCTGATCTATCGAACGGTGTTTATAAAATATTGATATTAAGAAAAAAAATTCGAATATGTTAACGAAAACTTTGGCATTTTATTAGGTTTCTACATTTTTTATTAACGTATGTAAAGGTTTCAACAATTCATAGACAATATTTTAACGTAAGTACGAATTTGTAAGTACAAAATATGTCTTTTCTAATGTACCCACCATATTTTTATAAATGTCAATGATGTAAGCGCCATCTGTATTGTATGGCTCAAAAGCAATTCGGTTTCAATTTGTGAGTTACACTAAATTACAGAATCCACTTTTATTGATTATCATTAAATAATAAACGTATCTACTATAAATTAATTTTACAAATTGTATTCGTCGTAATTTTGTGAGTGGTAACTGGTTCATATAGGTAACTTTGGCCTTACAACATTGAGAAAGCCTCTCTCTCACGAACTCCCTGCTGACGTATTCTCAAAATACTATAGTACGGCGTTGTTCAATACATCATACAATAATTATTTATCTCCTTATTTATATCCTAAAAGTATGTGTATGAATCAAGGTAGCAAGTTTGTTGAAATGTACTGTATTTACATTTATTTGATTACCTTATATCTCATAAAAAAAGGTATATTGTAAGATACCTGAAAATGAATAACCATCACGTAAGTAATACAATATCACATGGTACTACTCGTAGTTTGTGAGGATTTTTTAATAGATAATTTGAAAAATGCGTCGGTGAAAATTTTTCTTGCTGAATTTAGTACCGTTCCTTGTTTGCTTCGTAATCTCCAGGTTCAGGCGCGAGTATAACTTTATGAAGAGTCGTTACAAAACTCCAAAAATAGAACAGAGGTCAAATTACAGATTTGAAAATCACATCCTGTTACGATATTGTCTGAGTGCATTTCGATCGCACTTATATATCAACACGGGTGAGATGAACGGGGGTAATATCATATCAAAATAAGTTTGTTACCGGCTGAATAGCGCTTGTTTATTAAAAGTGAATTCTAATCAACCCCTTGACCGACCACCTATTTGCTTCATTAAGATTTATTGAATGTTAAATAAGAAACAAGCGTAAATTATACTTCTGTATTTAAGCATTAAATGCAGAGGCGGGATATAACATTTACTCATTGATTCGATCCATGACACTGCTGTCACCAACACGCCTTGCGCAGTCGTTGTCATGCGCACGAGTTTCAACTGTTCTATAAAACATCGATAGGTACTATGATTTTTCAGTGCTATTAGGTACTTTTGTTTTGTTGTTTACGTCCAGTGATGATTAATACTGCTGCCTCATGTATAAGGAAAATGCATCATGGTAAGCATTAATTAATTTTATATTAATAGGTACATCGTAAACCTACTTAGAGGTATTTATTTCTTATAAGAAACTATACGTATTTAAGGTGATTTAAGGTGAATTTATTAAATAATTATTATCTCTAAGTATGCCTAACGTGAAAAATCGTGTGGAGTATCACTGCACTATTTAAAAAAAACCGGCCAAGTGCGAGTCGTTTTAGAATTTTATATCGCGTAGTTTAAAAAATAGAGGGGGGGGGACACATTTTTCAGACTTTGAGAGCTGATATCTCGAAAACGATGTGCTTAAATAAACATGAGATTTATAAACCTTCATATCATTTTCAAAGACCTTTCTATTAATACCCCACACGCTTATATACAACAAAAAAAAAATTCTATCCCTCAGTTACATGTATGGAGGGCCCCCACCCCAATGGTTTTTTTTACAATTTAGTATCATAATCCTGTAGCGGTTCATATAACACATATCCTTACTAAATTTCGTTACTGTAGCATTTATAGTTTCCGAGTAAATCGGCTGTGACAGACGGACAGACGGACAGACGGACATGACGAATCTATAAGGGTTCCGTTTTTGCCATTTTGGCTACGGAACCCTAAAAATGTTATCCATCATCAATAACAAAGAACTTATTATTATATTTTAGATGTATGTACATAATGTATTTTCAAATATATTAAAGTAAAAGCAACTAAACATCATGCGTTAGCTATGCAATTCCTGAAATATTTAATTAAGAAGCAATTTGAGTTTACCAAAAATTAAAATTATTAATTAATTATTTACGTTACTATACGCTTTTGTAATACTGGCAGAAAAATATGTATTTACAGTAGAAATATCTTAAATAAACCTAAACCCATGTACTTTAAATCAAAAATACCCTTTGTGGCTTTGTACTGCGAATACTGTCAGCATTTCCTCGCCGTATCGCAATGCCGACACGTCGTGCGAGGAAGTCATTAGCTCTTCGGTATCACATTACGTCAAACAAACTATCCAAGAATCTTCTTTCTTTCAAATTCTGATGTCTTGGTAAAACGTAAAAATATTTCGTTTCCTCATGGATCCCATCACCAGAACTATAGTTTCACAATAATAGGACTAAGCTACAATCACGATTCTGAAATCTTGGTAATAAAGTGTATTGACACTGTTTCGATTCCTTATGAATACCATCATCAGAACTAGGATTTCATAAAAATTGATCCAAACTGCAGGCATATTCCAAATCGGTTTTGTATAGAGACGGTGTTCTAAGATTTTTTTAGTAGAAGTGGCTCATTTAACGTCCAGTCCAAAATTTGGCCGTCCGAAGTATTGTGCATCTGTACTAAAAAACGTCGTACGAGACACGTACAAAAAGGAAACTCGTGTCGATTTAGGGTGTAGACACGTTTATCAGCATGCGTACGCATTTTGTCTAGTAAAATTGGCCGTTTAGTATGAAACGTGTAAGCATGCGTACGCATGCTGATAAATATGTCTTCACCCTTAAAACACTCCCGTCGGTCGTGTTTTATAACATCATTTCGAATTTCATGTTTTTCGCACTTGTGTCGTAATGTACTATATTAATTGTATTCGAGGAGCTTATGATTTAAGTATAGGTATATTATATATACATCGTCAAAAAATAATAATACTTATTTCTTGTTCTTCTAATATTAATTTACTCATATTTCGCTATTACAAATACATTTTGATGAGTATAATATTTGAGTAATAATTAGTATTAAAGTAGACCCATCAACCGTGAGCGCCTTGAGCTAGCCGGGCAAATGACCTTATATGCACTTTGGCTTATATACGAAAAGTCTACCGTAAAACGAATTAATTTATTTATTTATTATTATTAAGTTTATATTATTTATATTATATTAATTCGTTTTTAAGTTTGCTAAGAGTGTCCGCGAACAAATTGGAGCCTGCAGTCCTACCGCGAAAAACTAAATTCGTAAATTTCGAGGATTTGTCTCTCTCACTCTAATGACGTTTGACTCGTTTGAGTAATAGAGAAAAAAACTCGAAATTTACGAATTTCTATTTTCGCGGTAGTAGGCCAGGTGCAAAAAATAATCCCCTTATTCATAAACGTTTGCTAACTTAACAAGCCGCTAATAATTGTTTGTCCCATTCGGTCTTAACAATGTGTCCATAAAAGCAAAAGGGACAAACAATTATAAGCGGCTTGTTAAGTTAGCAAACGTTTATGAATAAGGGGGTAAGAATTTATTAAGCAAAATATGGGAGCGGACAAGTGGTGAAAACTGGTGGCTTATGATGGTCCCGTTTTATCTATTTATCGTGCTACGCGTCACTTTCGCACTTGCATACTTGTTAGAACGTGACGGCAACAACGACAAACGATTAGACGCGATACCATCATAAGCCTACTGGTGACCTATCGTGAACCATAATGTATCTTCTTTTTCATAATTTGCCTTAGTCCAATAAAATGTACAGTTGTACTGCGGGTAACATAGGTACCTAATCTAAATAAACAAAATATATTTTTACACAAGTTTTTAAAAACAACGTGTTATCCATATTCGTATCTACCTAATACATAATACATTTATCACAAATGTAATTCTTAGGTTTATCAATGGAAAATGCCATAATGTACGAAACGGCCAATAAAAGGCCAATGACGAATGATTCCTGAAAAACTCCAATTGGTATAATATTAGGCTTACGATTGATTGCTTTACGATATTAATTGTAATCTTTATTGGTCACTAAAAAGAAACATTTTATATAATATCTACATGCAATCTTATCACTAATCCAAAATGACAATCCTACCTATAGCTAAAAATAGATAAATAATCTATCCAATAAATCATTAACTTCACAAATAAACCCGAAACAAAAGATGCTTAATCATTTAATCCGGAAATTGGGTTTTATAATTCGGTTAAGTACCAACCTAACTAAATAAGGTAGAAACATAGTCTTCTACACATCACATACGTTCCGATCTTTAATTTCTTCAGAACGTTTGTATTATTGTATTGTATCCTGACCATTATTTTCCGCAACTCGGCATCAAACGTGCCTATTTTGCGTGGTTCCAACGCTGGCCCAGTACTTGTTGGGGACTTCACATTCACCCTTGAATTTCTTCACAGGTGTATGCAGGTTTC
Source organism: Thaumatotibia leucotreta (assembly GCA_025490895.1). Lineage (NCBI taxonomy): Eukaryota > Metazoa > Arthropoda > Insecta > Lepidoptera > Tortricidae > Thaumatotibia > Thaumatotibia leucotreta. The sequence goes on from JALPQI010002595.1 coordinate 28,435, forward strand.
CTCACGATGTTTTCCTTCACCGTAAAGCACTTGTAAATATCAAAGATATTTCGTACATAAGTTTTTTGAAAACGTTTGTATTATGTGTGATATCATGTTCGAAAGTACAAGTATGAAGTCTAATAAATAAGTAAGGTTTCTATTATTATAACATAATACACCGTGATCTCTAATAACCCGAAAGATTTTAACCACGCATTTTTGACGTAAAAACAAACAAAAAATATTATGTGACTTTTGTCATTTTTGGCGAAAAAAAAAAAAATTTTTTAATTTTTTTTTTAAATTGTTATTTAAGTTTTGAATGTATTTTAACATATCAAGTAAAAGTTAATCATGAAACTAGCACTTACAATGAGTGTTAAGGTTTTTTTCTACAAAAACCTCATTTTTAAAAGGTTTTATTTCTCACTTTTCGACATCTATTAATGAGGTTAGTGAGACTTTTCTCCATAATGACACCAACGCCGTTAAAAAGACCTTTTGTACCGAGTTACAATTAGAAAATATGTTTTTTTTAATTGGTAATAACTCTGAAACTAGGCGATATCCAGAAAAGTTTATACGACATTATAGTTTCTAAATGTGGTCAGGAACACACTGTTAAAATCTTTCGGGTTATTAGAAATCACGGTGTATATTGTTATCCTTACGAAAATTATAAATGTGAAAGTAACTCTGTCTGTCTGTCTGTCTAACTATGAAAGGGAAACGACTGTCAAGAAATTGTGTGTTCAGGATAGTATACGATAGCTTTTGACCCGCAAAATTCTATAGTTTTCGTGAAAACTTCTGTGAAAACGGAGTCGTGGGCCTAGTATTATTATAAATCTCTGTTTGGCTTCATTAGTGTTTTGTTCCATTCAGAAGGCGAATAATTTTCCAGATAAAGCTGTATTTACATTGTTTAATCAAATGGGTTTTTTTTATCACAGGCTTGATGGAAACAAAAATCAAAATCGTTTCATTGTATTACGAAAGTTTGTCATACAAACTATTATGGATAACTGTAGAAAAATGCAAAAATGAAAATGCATATACTTTATTTAATATTTCAGAATTAATCCGATAAATACATAAAAAATATTAATCGTTTTAATGTTATTATTTGACAGTTGATATAAAATAATGTAATGTTTGTACCTATTTGTACATTTTGAAACACCAAACCAAGCATGACGCATGACGTCACTCTAGTTTCTGGTAATCAACTGACAACAGTACTTCATCATTCATCATTTTTTCAAGTTTCAGAACTGCTAATACCTAGTTAAGTTGCACAAATTCAGGGTAGGTAAGCAAATTCGTATAGTGTTGTAGGTACATCTAACTTGCTCAATTTACCCGCGTGGATCGTATTTTTCGACAAACCATTACGCACGAGATAATCCTCGCTCTTATACCCCTCGTGATTATGCAAAAATACGGCTTTTGCGATCAGGCGACGACATATATAAACCATCAACAAGGTCTTTTACACCTGATAAAGCCATATTTTAATAATTCCCCCTCATCTTAGCATTCAGCGATAAAAAACGTAAGTACCTACAATATGGGTTAATGATATTAAAAGTGGTTAAATGCCAAAATGAAATAGACCCATAAGCATAATATCCTTGTTAAACCGGATCGATGAATGTATGGCATAAAGAGATCAGGACAACTTTCATTTTATTTACTGTGCAATGACAAGGATTTAGCTACCTACCTACTAAAAAATGCATGTGAGCCATGCCTATAGCCATTCTTTTTTTGGTGTATTGTGAAATGTTACTTGGACGGGACACATAATTAAGAGATAGTTTTCATTACAGCCCTCTAGGGTGGTAAGTGGTAACGTTGATGAATAAGTCTGTTTAAAAAAATACAGGTCTACACAAACAACATCGTAAATACAGGTTTAAAACTGTAGGTACGTAATAGCGAAGTCTCTATTAGAAAACTCTTCAATAGAGTGAAGTAACGCATGCGGAGTGAAAATTGGACATATTTTGAACAAGTAAAAACAAAATAACAAATTAAATTGTATACATTTGTTAATTAATTTGGAGAGTTTGGTAGGGTTTGGCATCTTTCTTTAGAAATTATGGCCAATTAAGTAGAACAATGTCGCAAAACTGCATGTATTTTCCACAGGACACATTTGCTAATGCCAAAATCGACGATAATTCTGAAATTTTAGAAGTAGGCAAGATTTGAAACACTGTTTTATAAAAATCTCGCATTCTTTTCCTTTCCAATAATTGATATTAGAAACTCTAGTGTACGAGTAATGTAACATTTTGGCTACAGCCACTTTTCTGAAAGAGCTCGAATAAATGAAATTACGTTAACCTGAATCACAAAATCCAACAGGGAGCTCAGAAAGACTTCTAAATACGACAACAAAACTTAAACCATGGGCATTACGAAACTTAAACAAAGAGCAAGCCTATCAACACGGAAAATAAAAATAAACAACTTTGAAAATATGACTTCGCCATTTGATGAAAAAGTGTAAAAAACACTGCTTTTTCAGTAACGGATGTCACGGTGAACGACTTATAGGTAACTTCAATCAAATAGTTTTAGCATAATAGCTATTATTTTCAGAGTATCAATAGACCAATTAACAAGAATATGAAATATAATGAGCAAAGGATGTTTATTTAAAAAGTTTTCCTACAGAAGATAAAATTGTCAATGGATAAAGTATCATAAAACTGAAGTTATACACTTTGGATTCAAGTAGGTTTTATCTGGCATGAAATTTTGTTAAAATCGATATTAAAAGACGTGCATCTTTAACCACTTGAACGTCCGATGATAGCATAGTATCCAAACAAAAAAGGCAGTAGACTGTTCGTGGATACTATACTATCCCATGAAGTCGAAGGAGACACAGTTGATTATAGCGGCATATACCGAAATATAGAGGCATTATTTCCTAATTCTCTTGTTGCAACAACGTAGCCTAATAAACTAGTTTGCGCTAAAAAATATATATGGCAGTGTACGCTCGTTACTCAGTCGATAAAAAATTATAATTTGTCAGTGTTGGGTCAAACTGCCTGAGTGTTTGCTAAGGACTCCTAGTTATGTCGTAAGTATTTCACGTTAATTTACATATTTTTGGGGTTATTATACATAAAAATGATCAGGAACGTGTGCTCTATACGATAATGTGTATCATCTTAAGTTTTTGACAGTGTGATACCTGTCAAGTGAGTTTAAAATATGAAGGTTATCTTTCTTATTTTTTTACCGATGTCTTAAGTTTAACCTTGATTATAGTCAAAATCATTAGGTATTTTACAATGACTATCATTGTAGTTTAATAATTGTATTTTCATTTATACTCCTGATTTTTTTTATTATTATACCTTAAGTAGTTTAGAAAATATAAACGTTTTTGTAAAATCTTGTGACTGCGCAGCGCGGGGCGTACGTCGCTAAAAAAACCCGGACAGTTGACCGGAATATGGTCGCGCGGGGTGGACGTTCAAGTGGTTAAGAAAATAATAATGTTATCATTTATTTCATATAACATTAAACTTTGTCCAGATTTCATTCCGCTTACGTTATAGGTATTATGCTTCACTCTCACTCAGAAAGCTTCAAACTACAATTTCGTTCCAGGAGAATCCGGAGTATAGTTAAACAATTTGCCCTTTTTTTATAGGGACGTAATTAACATTAACACGTAACTTTAGACGTTGAAATATAGCAGTAGACCTATCGTCTTCTAAAATCTGTGAATATACATGTACGATCATGTACTCGTCATCATGTATTCTGTAATATATTTCCTCGCAAATCAACGCATTAAATATTTGGAGTGAATTTCGGAGCAATTTCACGGTAGTCCTATGGTTAATAGGGATTTCGAATCCGTTATGTCCTTTTGTAAACTAATTTTTACCCTTATTTTGTACCCGAGGAAGACTTAATTAAAAATTACAAGATTGTTTCTAGACACGCACATTTTAAATACATACCTACTTTTCAAACTGAACATTAATTATTTAAGAATAGGTAATCGGAATTTTTGTTATTACAATTGAATCGGAAAACATGATTTTGATTGTCAAATTAAATATTAGAATAACTGTATTTATTCGCGTACTTTTCTGTGTCCGATTTCTTAGGACAAAATCTTTCAGTAACATACAATTGGCATGCAAACTTATTCATCCTATAAAAGCAGAAATCGAATACCGGTTGCTTCTCCATACAAAAGAACTGTTCTAAACGTTATTTTTCGTTCTTCGGTAGATATATAAATTCTACGTTAATGAAGTAATTTAAAAGTAGAATTTTGTTAATTCTATAAAATATTGAGTACTACAAAAAGAGTACAAAACATTTTAGAATGTTGCGCTATTTCGAGATTTTTCTAAAAAAACCGGTATCGATCCCTGTATGAAAGACATCAATGCTTTATGAATTGCATTTTGTTTTTATTAGACTTTGTTAATAAAAATAATATATTGTTTATTTATTAATACTACACAATTTGTGGGTATCCAACTATCCACACAATGTAATGACCAGCTCTTTGAATCTCGTATCCTTACATATGCCACTCAGCATTTGAAAACACTAATGAAATCGACATAAATATATTTTCAGACAAACTAATTAAATAAAGATGTATCGCTAATCGCTACATAATATCTATATGCACTGATAATGTCGCGTACCGACTATAAATTGCTATCAAAATGTACTTTGCGAGTAAATGAAAGAGCTTCTATAAACTCGGGTATAATTTACGATGGGTACTGATTCAAAGATGCTGTGCTTGTACAATGACGAGCACAGATTTGATAATAATTTAATTACTCCAGATAAGGAGACAGCAGCAGTCATCGATAACGGTATCTACACAGTATACCTGAATGAGGAAGTTAAAACGTGAGTAAGTACCATGTCTCTACCTGCTTTCAATAAGATCCGAAATGCCTGCTCGAGTGATTGTTTGATAGCAAGATAGCTCCGAGCAATTAAAACTGATGAATGAAGACGAGCGATTATTAGTAAAGATGGCAAGCGGGCCAAGGGAAGGCGATGCTTCAAGTACAAGCCATTCATAGTGAGATATTCCTAGATACACATTTTTTTTTATTAGAAAGTGGTCTCATTTTGTGTCATACCCGGATAACGTATGACTAAGAGATAGAAATAATACATCTAGTATCCCATAATTTTAGAGGTATTTGTTCATTGTTATTAACATAATATTTTATTATTTTCAGTGCATCGCACTATCCACCAATTTTAAATTTAGACAAAATAAACAAAATCGACAGTGTAGAAACTGTGGAAATCAAGCCAAATACGAACCAGCCAACAACAGCCACATTATGGATTCAGTTATTCACTTTAATAATTCTCGGTAAGTAGATGCCTGATTATTTAATGTGAGGTGCTTAATTAGCTCGTTAAACTTTGCCACAATTTACGTTTTTATTTATTTATTTTATTATTGCTAATGCAATGATTTAAATGTTGATTATTTATTGTCATTAAATGTATTTTTTGTACCTTTGAGCAATTCTCATAAATTCAGATATACATTATATACATGAATTATTTCATTCGGTGATTAAGATTATAGAAACAGCTCTGCTCTATTTTTAAAATTTTAGGGGGGGTATTAGGGGTTTTTAGAGCCGTGAAATTCTGTAAATATTTCTGTACTTAGAGAAATATATCTTATCGTAACTTGGCGTTTAGGAATAGGTCAGTATCTATCGATATGATTTTATTAATTGTATCAAAGTCTATCAAAGTCAGCCAAAGTGTTTTAATCTCGTCTTTCCTAGTAGGCTGTGGACATTGAACAGTTACGATATCGATCGATCGTATGTATACTAATAATACACTACATATAGAATATCCTCTATTTTTTCATATCAAGTTTTGGCTCCGTGGTACAAAATTAGGACTTATGAGATTCGCCGCATATAAGGATCGTATTGTCAATTATAAAATCAGCTGAAACCTTGTCTAAATGCTGATCTGTGTGTAATTTTGTATTGATAAATATGTTCTAATAGTATGATCTTAGGGGTATTTTGAAGCAATATCTTATGTAAAAGGTTATCTTTGTCGTAAGAAACATCTTTTATTTCCTAAATGACCGCCACACACACATCCAGCCCCTTATCTTCAAGAAAAAAAAAACAAATACAGTATGCTCAGGTATATATTTTTACGAATAAACGTAATTGTGGTTCGTACAGTACAATTGTTTTTAATAATCGTGTTGTGTTGTTCGTATTTCGAAAACGCTAGTAGTGTTAGTCCACAATAATTTTTGGTACTCGGGTGGATTAAGTAAATTGTATCTAAACCATATGCTTCACGTCAAGCTTATGTAATGTTAATGACAGCATCTTAATCACAATTCAAATCACAATAATAATTATGTCTTACGAGTAGTTTCAAAGGCCTTAAATTTAATTTTCATACATCGTGACGTACGTAATATTCTGTAACAACCAACAGACGAGTATGATACGCTACATAATGATATTACCTACTGATAGGTATTGGTTGGGATATTTATAGCAAATTTGTACCAATGAGTTTGCTTGTCTGACTCGACGCAATTAAAATACGACATATCACATTTAGGTATACGATGTATAAGCACGAGAGAAGTTTTAAACATCGTTTAATTTCTATGTAAAAATATTTTGGTGACATTTTTTATTTTTCGTCATCATTATTCAGAGTAATCTAAATTTAGAAAATACATTCTTTTATTGAGCTTCGACGAATGTTTCCTTGATGTCTTTCGAACCCAAGAAAATAATGCGTTTACGTACTGATTTTTTTACAGACCGACAAAGAATCCTTACATGTAGTTTCGCCATATTTTTCTTTCTAGGAATTATTTCGAATATGCTAATTTAATTTTAATTGTATACGACTCTAGGATGGCTTTACTTTACAGGGTTGATGGCATGGGGTCTTGCGTGGAGTCAGTGGGGCGACGGCTGGGCGTGGGACGGGAAGTGGTTCAGGATCGGCATCGTGGCAGCGGTGGCCTGGGGCAGTGGGCAAGGCCTTCAAGCGCTTACGACTCTGCCAGGGATGTTGGCGGCGCTGGGCACTGGCATCTTAGCTCAAAATATCGGATTCCTTGATATGCGTGATTACATTGAGATTGATGGATTTTTAAGGTAGGCATAATGTGACCTGTGATTACCTCAGAACTTACGATTGAAATATTGTTAAATGTGGATGAATTGTACTGTTTATGTGTTCTGTGTTATTTGTTCTAGCAAATAGTTTTCTGTGTTGTTGGCATAAAAACTTCCTGGAACATGATGGACCTGCCTTTAGTCCTGCGATTTAAGTTTAATCAAACTTATTAGATTTAAAACTAATGTAATACCTACTTTAGAAAATGTATTTAAATTATTTTTAAGTAGCAAGTTGAGTAAAATAACAGATATTTTTCCTGTATCAAGAACAAAAAAGATGGTATTATTTGGCATATTCTGAGTAGTGGTTATTGAATTTCTGTCCTTATTGAAGACAATATAAAAAATTGGGAATCCTGCCCTATCGCAAAAGTAACCTTTCTCGACAATACAATGTTACAGTACCTAACCATTACCTAACTACCTAACCTAATACCTAAAAATATATAAGTTCGTGTGTTTCTAGATTAGGCCCATTATTAGTGGCAGTTGCCTCGTCTGACCTCATGTTCTTATCTTTTATTGATCTACTCAACTATAGAAGTAGTGTCTCGCCAAATTAACTCTAAGCATGCTACTAATTAAATCAATTAATTCGGGAATCTCGAGCAGCATTTACGAGTGCCAAGATATTGAAAATAGTCTGTTTTAGTTCGAGAAAATACATCACCAACGCTGCTTATAAATAGGTAAAGAAAAAAAGTGCCTAATAATCCGGAAGTACTGACATAGTACATTCCGATTCTTTTGTATATAAAATTGACAATAATAAAATACTGCGTTATATATTTATCGATAAACATATGTCTATGTATATAACCAAGTCATGTATCAACTGACTGATTATACATGAGAAATATCTGCAACTCATAATTGCTACGATAAAACCAACTTCTCGCTAAATAATTATTTCCAACTTATGAGCTTACAAGACTTTTCTTACAAAGTTAAGAAAAGTCTTGTAAAAAACTCCTATTACAGACACAACATAAATACACATTAAATACGAAAGAAACAAGAACATATAAAATAGTGCCACAAAATGGTCTCCAATTCATCATATTGCTGGCCTGTAAACAATCCAGCGCTGGTCTTCCATTGGAGCCATTAGTGAGGTCTCGGTTCATCATCATCATCATATCAACCGAAAGACGTCCACTGCTGAATATAGGCTTCCCTCAAAGATTGCCACAATGACCGGTCCTGTGCCACCCGCATCCAGCGGACTCCTGCGACCAAATACAAATAGACCAAGTTGTGTTGTTTACCTGCAGAAAAATATATCCGGTAGTGGTCCTTGGCAAGGGTTCACTGGGTTGGAACGTGGACTACATGAGGAGTAATTGGCAACGCGTGGCCACGCTCGGCGGGCTCCCATGGCTCGTGGAAGTGGTGGCAGTAGCTGTTTGCTCGCACTTCCTGCTCGACTTCCCGTGGATTTGGGGTGAGCCTTGAACTTCAGTTGTTTCAAATTACTTGCAAGAGATGCCCTTTTCGTTGCGAAAGATAATTATTATTATTATACTTCGTTTTTTTTAGCATTAGAAAGACCTTTGCAGAACGAGATATAAGGTTTTTTTTACAGGCAAATTCTGCGGATCGAACAGTGAATACGAGTTATTAAATATCACGAATTTATTATCATGCTATATTAATACATACATTACTCAGTGTTGTGAACAGATAAGAAACATAATGTTAGTTAATTTATATTCGAAGATGAAAAGATAAGAATTTTAATAAATTGCGTTTGCAAATTTTCATGGAAAGGTTGTACATTAAAAAACCTAAAGAGGCAGAGTTCTCACACAATTTTAAAATGTCACTGTCACTATCTATCATTCGATTTCATTTTGTTGTCGGTTGAGTCGGTTGTGTTTTATATTGCTGTTAGCTTACTTAAATATTGTTGTTATCGTTTTAGTTCAATTTCGTTATTAATTGTTGATCTATTTAGATATTTTGTTTGTTGGTGTACATTTAAAATGGATGATGTCGTAGCCGGTTCCGGCTAACGTTTTTTCATCTCTAAAGAAGAAGCGGCAAAAAGCAAAATCCTGTGACTGCCATTGAAAAGCGGATGGTGGTGAATATTTACAAATTAAGAAATGTGCCATAGAAAGGAATATCCCACTAAATTGGACCGTGTGAAAAATACTGCTGAGACTGCTCGCATATCGTTGGCTACGGTATACAACATTTTAAAAGAAAATACATTTTTAAATGAAATTAGATAATGTAATAGATAACACAGTGGAAAATTTTATTATAAACGTTGGTGGTTCCGAGTCCTCGGACTCTTCCACTGACAGTGAATAAAACTATGTATGTCATCTGAGTTTTATTTTCTAATTTGTTACCAAATTCAAACTACATTAGAGCGTCCCAGATTAAAGCCGCCTATAATGGCGACAAATACTAAACGACGTTGCCAATGGGTAGGGTTGTCTTAGTATTGTTATCTGCTCAGTCTTTATGACACCGTGTCCGCTGTTATACCGATAGTTTTAATCCTTAAATGCATGACTTTTAAAAGTATTGGGAGTGCATAATGTAAACTAGATTAAATATGCAAATATTGTTAAATTTTAGACTGTAAATTTCATTAAATTCAGTAAATGTAAAATAGGTACGATATGAGTTACAAATTTTAAAAAAATACTTAGTTAAAAACTGCCAAACACTAAACGAAAAACTTTCAATATTTAACTTTTTTCTAAATTGCCGCCATCTTGCTTATAAAACACTTAAAACTTTTTTAAATACCGTTTTGCCAACAAATTAATAATAAATGTGAAAACTATGCGTTCAGCTATCGGTAAATATCAAATGATATTGTATGTACATAAGTTCCGAGAAATTCAGTGGTATCGGCCTAAATCGAAGAAGGAAGGTTTACGACCACTGCTTCTTTGTTCACCCGTTTGACAGATAATTCTAATCTTAAATAAAACGAAGTATAATTGACGTTTAAAAAGGAAAAATATAAATAACCTACTTAATATGTTTGTTTGAACTACTTAAAAAATATAGAAAACATTTTTATTTTTCATTATAGTTACAAGTTGTTTAAGCCTAAGTATTTTTGGAATCTCCTTGGCAGATCTTCTATAACAACTTGAAAAAAAACTTTTCACACCACCTATTCGATTACGGGTCTTTTCTTCTCTGCTTGGAGGGAACAAAGTGGCACTTTTCTGTTCAAGGACTTTCGATTGCCAGCTTAAAAAATAACAATGAAATATTATATTGTGGAATCAATCGCTTGATTCGGACTTCAATAAACGCCCTCGCCGGAAATAGATACATAATTTGGAAGCATTAGAATCAAAAAGGTCTAGTTAACTGTCCCTTAACAAATCTAATGTCGTTATATAGCTATAGCTAAAAGTATTCTTTGTTGACCTATTTCAGACTGAATAACATAAATTCGTCACAAAGCTCAACCCTTTTCGGCCGAAATTCCAATATAAAGTTCCGATTTTCGATCGTTAGTGAATGTCACACTCCATATACTCAGGGTAATAAAATAAAATTTGTCACGGCCGCAGAACACAATGGGGCGCATAGTGTGCGGTACAAAGCCAATTCAATAAAATCTGCAGAGGGACTCGTATTGCAAGGGGTTTAAATGCATTTTCACCGCGTAGCGCGCATTATTGAAGGCGGCAGAAGCGCTGGCATTCAGGCTCGCTTTGCGCTCGCTCTTTGTACTCGGTACTGACTTCTGCTACTCAATTCACAAAAGATTTTCACCCAACTGTGAGTCCGACTCTATTTAACTTGATATCAAGTTCAGTAGCAAGACTGTGTAGTCAGGGATCATACTAAGAACGGTTCGCCCGAAGCTATACGCTCGGCAAGTTGTCGGAGTTAAATCACTGAAGCACACGCGCTTACCTCGTACCAGTCGTTACTGCCTTAATTACAAGCCCGATTGACAAACAAAACCTCAAAAGAGGAAACAGTATTCAATAGCTCGTTTCATTTAGTAACTTCACATTTAAGTCTTCCTTCAATTTGTTTTGTGAATTTTAAACCGTCAAAAGTAAATAGCCCGTTGAAAACTGCACAAACAATTGAGTTTCAAGTGGCGAGATGAATGAAATTTCGGGCACCAGGCATATTTTTGCACGGCTACAATTTTAAACATGAAAACACGTGTAATACAATTCGAAAGTTATTGACGTTATTGTATTGGCGTTAAAAGTATACTTATGGCTTACTTGCAAAATGGTACAGTCAAGAGAAATGTGTAAAACCTAGCATATCAAGCCGCGTTTTCACTTAGTGTTCTGAGCGAGCATTCGTTTGTTCTTGGGCAGATGAAAACAGGATTTCACATAGCAAAATGTTCGTTCGTCAGCCCCACGAACAAGCGAATGCTCGCTCAGAACACTAAGTGAAAACGCGGCTTCACAGGCGCTTAATTTGCTGCAGATCATCATCATCAGCCTATTTGAGCCCCCTGCTGGACATTAGGCCTCTTTACATTCATGTGTCCTCTATAATGTTGCTACGGCCCATCATCAATTTCTTTTCAAAGCGAATGGTCAGCAACATAATCAAAACCTCTTAGTCGACACTTACGAATGACGACACCAACGAGAAGACTTGTAGTGGCGGCACATAATTATATTCTTACTGTCATCACCACGCGGCTAAGGTACTTCACAATAATTTAAATTGTGTTTGCCAGGGTTTCTACTCGGCTCAGTGTACTGTTCATTGTCGTGGGCAGTAGTGATGCCTGGCGTAGTGAAGGTAGGCGCTGCCAGCGGCTGCCCTCGCAACTGGGCGCAACTGGTGAGCACCGCGGGCGGCACCGACACCGCCCTTAGCGTTGGCGTCTATGGGCTCATCCTCAGCTTCATGTTTACCGAAGAGACTGAATACTACAAATACATTAAGGTATGTATATCACATCACCGGCCTTTCTCAGTCCACTGCTGGACATGTAGCTGCTCTACTATAAAGGTTCTTTGTTGCACTTTTATCAACTTGTAATTTTAACATTGCCACAATGACACTCAGTCCAGATTTAATTAGTCATGCCAATAGTTCATACATCTTAAAATGGAAATGTATAATGTATATACGTACGTTATTTCACTGTTAATGATTTTCAATTTCAAATCGTTACCGGACTTTTAAGTAGAATCGATTGAATATTTATTTCGAGCCATTATTGAACTGTAACCGTACCATGACTTTTCAAGTATTGGTAAGGTAAAGTTTTTCTCGATACGTACGAGTAAAGCATTCTATCACGTTCGCACTTATTTATTGGAGCAAACGTGAAGGCATGCTTTGCGTATCGAGTAAAACCTAACGTATCCATTGCTCGTCAACTCATGGTACGGATACTGCTTGGGATAAACCACAGCGTTAAATGAACTGTGTCAGTCGGTCCACGAATAATAAGTTTCCCTCGCCTCCATTCAGCAGTTGAGAGCAATTCCAGGAAAATAATTATAGTAATAAATTGAATGAATCATTTTGTTCCGATTTTAGATTCAACAACTTTGGAAATTAAATTTGCGCTGACTCTACCTAATGAAAATGTGTTATTTTATTACACATAACATTTATTAAACATTGTAAACAACTCAACTAAATGTATTCGTGGTGTGATTTATTTGAGTAGGTACCTACTTATATTTTTATTTTCTAAAGCTTTTTTCGTTTTTACTTAAATGCAATGAAACAACAATTAGAATGCAACAAAGAGATTTAATAAAGGCAATGGTTAAATTAAAATGTGATGAGAAATAAGTAAAGATACCGCTAACCCAGTAGGTACAGTGAGTACCTATATGTATATTGAACTATGATTATTATATTTAAATCGTCTCGCATAAAGTTTTGACATCCGCTTTTGTAATTATCTACTTGTCAACGAGCGGTTAACGCGAGCAGACACTGCGTGCCGAATTATTTTATATGGATATTTTTTTTATTGTGATTCTAAATTCCAACTGTATAAATGTATGGACTTATGTTACCCTAGTCCAAAGTAACCGAAATAGCTCTCCGAATCGCTAAATTGAAGTCCCGATGGCCGTTGGGGCGGGAAGGTTCTCGAGTGGCAGCCACGTACCAGAAGGCGCAGCGTGGGTAGGTCCCCCACAAGTTGGACTGATGACCTGGTGAAGGTCGCAGGAGTCCGCTGGATGCGTGTGGCACAGGACCGGTCATTGAGGCAATCTTTGGGGGAGGCCTAATTCGCACCTTTAGAATGAAAGTGACCTGATTCAACATTTTGGAATTATTAATTATGTACTTAATTAAAAACACCTTAAAGCTTAACATTCCTAATTCGAAAATGTTGGATTAGGTCACTTTCATTCTAAAGGTGCGCTATGTTCAGCAGTGGACGTCTTTTGGCTGATATGATGATGATGATGATGACCCTTTGCTAACCCTCGTTAAGAGATATGCTCGTATAAAAATTTCACCGTATGTTATAAGTATTGTAACTAACGAAATTATTTCGTCTTCAGGCAGGATCAACTTTATTCGTAGGCCTGATACTGGGAGTGGCATGGGGCAGCTTGGCCGGACTCGTGCCGCACTCACGCGACCACTACGTCGCCGAACTTAGAGTCCTATTCGTGCTCGTCGGCGGTCTCTTCGCCAACTTCATGCTCGTGCGTTTAGGATGGGCAGGGACAGGTATGTGCTTAAACACTTAAAAACTTTGAATTTATTCCAGTAGATATACAACGATACATGCATAATGTTATAATTACTCCTGCGACCATCCGTGTAACACCATGTTCGAATCATCACGTTAATTCATAAGTGCATGTAAAATTATCCCAACTAAAACTAGAATCCAATATTTAGATGAATTTCGGAATAATTAAAAAACGAATCACTTTTTATAGTGTAGGTACGTTCGTAGAGTACCATTACAGTACAATATATTTGATTGCAGTTGTAAATCATTCCTTATGCTTAAATTACACAGGGTGTACATCTAATACGGGCAAACCTCTTGATAATGATAAGCATAGAACATGTCAAGTACTTGCATTTGGATTACCTACTCGTAACATACAGTGTGTGGTCTTTAACACGGGAGAAAAATGAAATGAGTGACTCCTTAGACTATCAGCAATAATCCTGTAAAGGTCCCGGTGTTTCAAAGTGGTTAAGTTCGGAGATATTGTCATTCAAAGCTATGGACCTTTAGTACTGGATCTTGGCATCACGATGTCGTAGCTTGTCAGTCGCAAGACATCTTGATAGTATACCAGGTAGGAAGTCATAACAATAATTTTGTTTGCATTTTTACACTAATTTGATACGGTTTTAAAAAAAAATTGTACATTTTTCAATGATTCAAAAATGATAAGTTATTGATAACTTTTAATTCAAGTAAATGAACCCATAATAATGAAAAATACATGAACAAAAAATTACAAAAAAAATATTTTTTTTTAAATTACAATATGTGGAAATGATTGTTGATCAGCTTATTAATGCACCGTTTAAATTTTCACCCCGGTTGTAGGCCACACACTGTATACTTTGAATAACGATTACAATGTTATCCTTTCAAAAATAAACTGCTCACATTTGACACACGAGTTAATAATTCGTTCACAGGTATCTACTTTTAAAAACTAAATCGCATACTTTCCTAATTGTCAAACAGCGTTTACGTAATAGATTTCTGGGGCGTAAATCTTTACGGTGGAAAAGTCACGTATAATTAAACGAAAATCTATTCATTAATTATCACACTAATGCGTCCTATGCCTTGGTTAATTTATCACGCATATTATTACATTTACACACTGTATATAATCTATGTATAAACAAGGCTCGACTTATTGCCAAGTATTGTGAAACTTAGCGATAATTAAATTTGTTGTATACGTAGCTAAACTGGTTTAATATTTGAAAAAGTCCTTAAATGAGAAAACTCTCTTAAAGTTTCGGGCTACTTGGCGCCGCCCATGTTATTTAAGTATTTGCTTGAACGAAATGGTTACATTCCCAGGCAACAAACTGTAATTATGTATTTATACGCGCCTGAAAGCCGCAACGAAATCGATAGTACAAATCAATTTATCGTTTGTTGCTTTAGTGTTGTTTGAATAGATATTTAACAATGATGAATAAGATAATAGTTATTTATGTGGCTGGCGCATAATAAGAGGCATTAAACATGAGTGTGGTTTTATGAAACGAGCCGTAGGCGAGTTTCATAATAAGATCACACGAGTGTTTAATGCCTAATTATGTACAGTCACATACATAACTTTATCTACATCCATATCATTAGTTTAGAATGACAATTTACCTTTATTTTCATTGATATCCACTAAGTAATTACCTCTAAATATAAAAATTCAAATCAGTTGAAATCACTCAATTTGAGTAAGGATATCCTACAATAAATATTTATTGAAAAAAAAAACAACAAAAAGAAGTTGACTTCATAATGTTAAAATTAATATCATGACGACGATACTTTAATGTCAACATTATGATGCAATGTACTCTGCCTGTACTTTAATGTTAACATTATGATACAGCCACAGACACCGGTCTCTTAATATAGGTCATTACATTACCACTTCTGAATACATAACAGGGAAATTATGATATTCCTGTAGATAATAGTTATTTGTTTTACTAGGGAGCAAAGTGATTGTTTAACTCTCGTGCAAATATTGAAACCCGAGCAAGCGAAAGATTCCAGAATTTGAACCATGAGCGCAGCGAGTGGTTCATAAAATGGAATCTTGAACAATGCGAGGGTTTTAAGGCATGAGAGTTGAACAAGCTTTGCTGCCGAGTGAAACACAACATTTTTCACCACATTAAAGCGAGGAAACATGCGAAATAAAACTCAAACATAAAAAATTAGATTTATTTGCAAGTCCTCAACTTCCAAAAAATAAACAAATCAACAAATAATAAAACAATAACCTCAAATATTTATCTTGGCGTGGCAATGCTTAAAAATTCAGGATAATTCCAAAATGAGACTCATATAGTTATTGGCGATTTTTCTGTGATTTTCGGAATTATCCCACTTCCGCATCTCGCAATGACCCCAAAGCCACTTAGTATGTTAAACTAAGATATCACCAATGAAAGAAAACAAAACACGACCGAACTCGTTTAAATTTTAAAAGAAAAAATATTCGGATGCGTTCTGAAATTTGCATAGTGTCAACACTTTCATTTTCCTATTGTTTTTATTTGTCGTATTTTTAGAACTTTTAATTAAAAGCCTTTTACAACAAAATGTGGTATTCAATTTAGATTTTAGCATATTGAATATAATATTATGAATGGTTCATGTGTATGAATCTGTTTGAAACTATTGAGTTTTCGAACGTACTGTCTAGTTCAAACGTCAAAAAGCTTATTTCACTCTCAGGCCGTATAAGTTATTGCTTTAGTCTATCCAGAAGATAAAAAAAAAATTACTTTAACCTCTAGAGATTAAAACACAATTTTGCGCTCTGAAATTGAAGGACAAACAGCGTGTTTACGAGCAGTGTGGTGAAAAATTATTTATTTATATTCACGAAGCGGGGGTCTTCTTCCCTCTACCTTTTTTTTTTTTTTGATAACCCAGAGGAATGCATTGAATTGCATACCACTACGTAACATAAGGCCCCCGGGGGTGAGAGCCGAATATTACGCATTGGTTATGTGGGGCTCTCTAGTCCACTAAAGACTAGCCTACCCACTAAACCTCTGGGATGCTGCCAACCCCTGTGCCGTAGTGGTGAAGCCATGGGATCGCGAACATGTCACCACGACTCCACCGGCACTTTCGCCCTAGGGCGAACCCTCACCGAAAGACACACTGTAGCATAACCAGCATGCCTTACCCTCACCACTTCCCCAAGCCCCCAGGAAGCAGAGACCGCCACCGTCACACGGTGCTTCGGTCCCACCCTCTTGGCTGAGGGAGGACAAACGCCCCTACCCCGCAGCTCGCCATGGGAGGACAAACGCCCCTACCCCACGACGTTTGGCTGGTATTCGCAGAGGGAAGATAGCAAGCGCGCAACTGAGCGGCTATCCTCCCCCTCCCAGGGTGCACCACGAGGAGGAACCAGCCCTGCACCCCTTCTTCTTCCCTCTACCTGAGTCATACTCCCCGCCGTTTCAACAAGGTTTCGAAGTATCCTAAGCCTAAGGGGAATAATGAAATGTATTGAACTATGAAAACCATGTTAATTTTGAATGTTTAGCCGGAGTCGCTGTGCTGGCCTGCAACGCAACGGCCGCGATGCACTGGGCGCGTGACGGCTGGAAGTTGAACAACAACCCAGCGTCTACTGCCTACCGGGTGTTCTGGGCTGCATGTGAGCCTGCCGTGTTTGCTTACACCGGCACTTTCTTTGTGGTGAGTTAGCCTGATGGTTTATTATGTTCACGCGCTTATCGTTTATTGAGTTAATCGTCACTTTTGCACTTGCGTAATTCTTAGAACCTGGGCGCTTAGCCAAGCTGCCAATTGCTAGCGCTTCATCGTAAACGAAAGGCGGCTGTCTTTGTCGCACTAATATGCAAGAGTGATAGAGAGGGAAAACTACGATACGCTAACAAGCGCTAGCGACTGGCAACTTGGCTAAGCATACTGATGTCAACGACGACAAACGATTAGATACGCAACCATCATAAGCCTCAGTAGGCTGTCTGCGTATACTGATGCCTACTGAGGCATCAGTATATTTATAAAGTATTCCTAGTCAAATATATGTTAAATATCGATAAACTATATGTAGAAGTTATTAGATAACTATAACAATTTACAACAAAAGTTTTGCCTCGCTGCCATATTTAGGATTCGGTAAAAGAAGGCTGACAAGCAAACCACTATAATCATGCCTTCACTATAATCTGTCCATCTATATCTGCATAATAGTAGGTACATACATTTATTTATCTCACATTTATTTATGTGATCCAGAAATTAAAAATATCGAGGTATACTTATGTACAAATTTTCTGAATGGTTTGTCTTTTTAATTTTCGATCAATCTATAATCTGCGTAAAAAAATTATAAAAACAGACGGCGCAACGGCAAGTTATTTATCAAGTATCATGTAGTATTATAAGTTAATAAAAACATTTATTATATAAATAGATGACTCTTCTATTCCAGACCGTCTGCATACAATGTTTTTCATCACACTTCGGTGCTTATTATGAACAACGCTGTATTATTGCAATTAGAATTCTAATACTTAATTGTTAGAATTCAAATTACGGCAAGATAATTATTGTCTAAAGATGCAGCGTTGTTCATAATAAGCGTCGACTTGCGCACAAAAAAAAATAGTTTTAAACAAAATATTATTAAACGACGCACTAACAAATAACTCCCTAGGGAATTTCACTTTTCTATAACTCCCGCGATGCATACCAGCAATAGCGCACTTAAAAAACAAGGGTTATGTAACTGTATTTATTTCATTATTTTTATATTAGAAAGGTAAGCACACTAAATTTGTACCCGCCCTCGGTCAGCTAATTGAAAAACTACAAGTTCACATAATATCATAGTGTTACGTACCTAATTCATACTATATTTTTCTGTAACAATAATTTTCTTACGTGCTTATATTCTTAAGAAGATAAAAAGTAACATATTTAAAGTAAACTTAGTTTTACCTCTTCTGACAATATTGTTTTCGAAAAACTATGCGAACCTGCGATAATGACATCACATTACACTTATTCATACTGTAACTATGCATCGGAACCTAATTGAGACATATCTCTGTTATAATATTACATGGGCGACACTTATCTTAGAAGATATACAGACGAGTTTGAGTAAAAACAAAGTTCAATTTAACGTCTCGTTAACAAATAAGATAAAACAGTAACAGCATTAGTCACAATGTTAGACCGTGCGGATAATACTCATAAAAACGAAAGAAATTGGCAAATATTTCAAGGACTGTTCCCAAATTGGACAAGGGCGCTTCGAATGGAGTAGATATTTTTTGTAGGCGTTACCGTACAACGCACATAGCTCGAGTTCTTTTTTGCGAAATGAATTCAACTTTGTTATTAGTTCCTGAAGCTTTCCATACTTCGCAGCATCCGTGGTCTCCGGTAAACTTTGGTGTTTGTCTGATATGAATATAAAATGGTTTAACCGGTATTTTCAAATTCACGCGGCATCTGCAGTTTCCAGGTTCTTGCAAGTAGTGCGACAGACATTATGCTCAAATGCATAATGGAGAACTTATCAAGGAATTGTTCAAGTTTCGTACATTCAAAGTATTTATTAGAAAATCACAGGTAGTTTGAGTCTATTCAGATAAGTTATTGGATTATATTTGGTTTAATGTAATTATTGTTTTTATATTAGACTATTTTGATCTTATACGACCTACATAAAGACATACAACTTATCCATTTCTAAAACATGCAAAGTAAGGAACGTAATATTTCTTGAACGTTTTTTTTTTGCTGGTCATCTGTAAATACTTATACCGGCAAAGGCCATGTCGAGAAAACGTTATTGAACAGGCGGCCACAGCTAATTGAGCGCACGCCGCGTACTCGTAATAGGCACCAATCACGCAGTAATCCATCCGTTCACAACATTGACACACAAAGCGCTGAATGAACAATCGAAGAATGAATAGACGAAAAATCACACCGTATGCTATTTTTTACCAATACTCCATATGAGATTTATTCTCTTGTGATTTTCATAATGTCAAACCAAAGTAAAAGCATAATAATTCATTATTTCTCGTTATCTTATGGTACAGAAGCATAAAAACTAAACTACAAATTTTGTGATTATATAAGCTTAAGTGACATAAATAAAATATACCTACCGTAATAATCAAATCGTGTATTCTAATAATATGTATATCTACTAACTTACTGTACTGTTTGTTTTAATTCAATTATTTTGTAACTGTATTTTAATTTAATTATTTTTTATGCAGTCTTAAAAAACTTAGGATAAGAAACCATAGGGTTACATACATTTTGTATGTAACGAATTGAAGTCATTGATCACATGACAAGCTTATGATTATTTCAAGAAAACTAACACCAATGTAAAGAGTCACAACAAGTAGGTTTAGTAGATAGATAGTATTATATAGGCAAATATTACTAATACCACAAATGTAATAATTTGTAATACTTGTATGACACGTAACAATGTTATCCTAACGTAAACATACAGAAAATGTGTCCAAACACGTAAAACAGGCTTATTTTTTTATAAACTCACTGCTTTCTGACCTATTTAGACCGATAATCAGTGAAGGTGCATTCAGACCAAAAGAGCATTCGCTGTTCTAGCCCCCACTCTACGAAATCAACCAATCACGTTTTGTGTAACGATCGAATTTCGTAGAGTAGGAGGTTAGAATAGCGAATGTTCGCTTGGTCTGAATGCACCTTTACATAAATCGACCAACAAAATAACATTTAATTTAACGAATCATTTTCTTTTCCAGATTGATCAAGATCTCTGGGAAGTGATGTTAATTGGGTTAGCAATCTTGTTGATCTGCTTGACTGTGCGGCTAGTGACGGCTGCCCTCGTCTGCTGGGATATGACCCTCAAGGAGCGACTCTTCGTCTGCTGCACATGGGTGCCTAAATCCATAGTTGAGGTATGGTAGAAAAATTTTAACAGCATATTCCTGAGGCTAAAAGAAAAGAAGCAAGAAATGTTTTATATGGGTTTTAGTGACATCTACAAAAAGTGTTTTTTTAATTATTTTGAATGCCTCACTATATAAAAAAGAATTTAGCAATCGTTAAAAATGCACTTTCAGGTTTTTTTTACGTATGATAGGTAATTAAAGATTTTTGATATTTGAAAATTAAGCGGGACAAGACTAAGACGAAACAGTAACAAAATCGTTTCATAAAATGCTTTTATCATTGCGTAATAGTCAAAAACGATTTAAAAAAAACCTTTTGTTTTAAAATAGACGGAATCCGGGAAACTTCATATGACATTTTTAACATAAAATTTAAACAACGTAACAGATAGACGGACATAGTAACTCAAGAGAGTAAATAATACAAAGAAAATCTTATAGGTACCGATGATACAAACACGAGTAAAACTCGTAGATATCTAAAAAAACCTTATGCAAAGTCTTACAAAACTTACTTATCTAATAGTGCACACCGACTACTGGTGTATATCTGGGAATTTTCACTGTTACCAAATATTTTCATATGTATATACACCGCTGTTTATGTACTTTGTCCCAGTACTTGGATGGCATGACATGAGAGATGATTTTAGTGTTATCATGTCGTAAATCAAGACTCGTATATGTACTACGTATGAATTGTTAAGGCTTTCACAAACTACAATTATATTACCTACTGTATAGTTAGCAAAAAACAATAGAACGCGTATATTATTAGGAAAGTTGAAACATTGATTAGATTATTAATGTTGCAATTTGCACATAATATAATTATTGTAGTGTTCACGAACTGCGAAAATTCATTAATTTCAAATATTTTTATAAAGACATCATAACAATGCAGGTTTTATCTTATAAATATTTATATTTTAATATGTTTAACTGGTTTTTTTTCGCAATGGCATTCTTCAAAATTAATAAATGATATTTTAAATCAAGATAATAATTGACTGGCATAAGATTTCCATTAAATACTTTCAAATATTCCGAGAACTAATTTATTATAAATATATGCATTTTAGCTCTACTTAGATACCTACCTACAATTAACAGTACCTACTGCTTACACAGTATAACAAAAATAGCGGTGAAAATAATACATTGAAAATCTAATTCTAATTAGGAAAACGATTTGTTTCTGTTTACCGCTCTTCAAACCAATAAATATTAATAGAACAATATTTAAACCCAATTTGATCGTTAAACAATATATGTGAAGGTACATGTATCTCTAGAACAGTTCGACATCGCATGGTCTGTATTATTCTGATTATGACTACTTGACTGGATACCCACCTACTCCAATAACAATCTACTAGATACCATTTTTATACTATTTGTATTTTATATCCTAACAAACACAATAATATGTTAATTTTCTTAATGGCTTTCAGGCTGTACTGGCGCCAGTGGCTCTAACTACGGTCATCTCCCGCGGGCCCTACCAGGGGTACGAGACGGATTTGACGTGCGCAGAAAATATACTACGTCTTCTGGTTCAAGCCATAATCATCACCACCCCCGTTGGGTACTTGCTTACCAACCATTTAGGTCCAATATTACTTAAAGTACCAAAGAAAAGCTGTATAGATAAAAACTTAGCATAACGCCAAAGAATAATAAAATTATGCATACGCATATATTATTGTATATTATGCAGTATGAGTATACTTAAGTGTGTCACTCCCACCACCTACCACAGTGGTGGACTTGCCTACAATTATAATAATGTTATTAGTTGCTTTCTGAAAATAAAATATGAGCGATGAATTTATGAATATCAAATGATTGGATGGATAGACATATTACATTATAATTGTAAAACGAGAATGGTATGGATATATTTGAATCTCTTTTATTTGATTTTATACAATGTTATTTTACAACAACCTTTGTAAAAAACAAAATTGTGCGATCGCTTCAAAAAACATGCAATATATTTGTAATTGTTATTATTTATTTATTATTAACTATTTGACAAGTAGCTGCTACAAAACATGCGACGATGAAGCAATGTGCTACCGGGCAACATATATTGATATATGGTGTTGGTGCTAAGTATAAAAACATCATCATCATCATCATCAGCCAATTGACGTCCACTGCTGGACATAGGCCTTCCCCAGAGAGTTCCACAAAGATCGGTCGTGAGCTGTCCGCATCCATTGGACACCCGCAACCCTCACCAGGTCGTCGCTCCATCTTGTGGTGGGCCTTCCCACGCTGCGCCGTCCAGTGCGTGGTCGCCACTCAAGAACACGCCGACCCCACCGGTCATCGGTCCTCCGGGCAATATGGCCAGCCCACTGCCACTTCAACCTGGCGACTCTTCGGGCTATGTCAGTCACTTTCGTTCTTCTGCAGATCTCGTCATTCCTGATGCGATCTCGCAGATAAACCCCGAGCATTGCCCTCTCCATCGCTCGTTGAGTGACTCTGAGCCTCCTAATGAGTCCCATAGTGAACGACCACGTTTCAGATCCGTAAGTAATCACTGGCAACACACACTGGTCGAAGACTTTCGACTTGAGACACTGCAGTATATTGGACGAGAAGATATTGCGTAGTCTCCCGAACGCCGCCCAACCCAGTCTGATTCGACGATTGATCTCCTTCTCGGAGTTGGACTTACCCAGCTAGACTGTTTGTCCCAGGTATACATATTCGTCAACAACTTCGAGTGTAGAGTTTCTAACTTTCACTGGAGTTGGTATCACATGGACGTTCGACATGATCTTCGTTTTGTCCATGTTCATCTTATCATCTTATCTTCAGAGACTCTACAGAGATCATCCAGCATAGTACTTAAGTCCTCCATAGTCTCAGCCATGACTATTGACTACTATATCGTCGGCAAACCGAAGGTGAGTGATGTACTCGCCATTGATGTTAATGCCAAATCCCCTCCAGTCCAGAACCTTGAAAACATCTTCCAGTGCAGCGGTGAACAATTTAGGAGAGATAACATCTTGTCTTACTCCTCGCTGCAATGGAATTGGTTTCGAGTTCCGGTCCTGGAGGCGAACTGACATATTGGCGTTTTCGTATAGGCACTTCAGCACTTCGATGTACCGGTAGTCTACTTGGCACCGCTGGAGAGACTGTAGTACAGCCCACGTCTCGAGCGAATCAAAGTCCTTTTCGTAGTCCACAAACGCTAAGCAGAGGGGCAAGTTATACTCCTCGGTCTTCTGTATAACTTGACGGAGCGTGTGTATGTGGTCTACGGTGCTGAAGCCTTTTCTGAAACCGGCTTGTTCAGGAGGCTGGAAGTCGTCGAGCCTGCGTGTGAGACGGTTTGTGATGACTCTCGAAAACAACTTATTATAGACATGGCTCAGAAGTGTGATAGGTCTGTAATTCTTCGACAGGGTATTGTCACCCTTTTTGAAGAACAACACCACCACACCTCTGTTCCATGTCTTTGGCGTTTTACCTCTAAAGATGACGGAATCAAACAGCTTTTGAAGGGCCGTAAGGACTGGTTTCCCACCCGCCTTCAGGAGTTCGGCTGTTATTCCGTCATCGCCTGGTGCCTTATTGTTTTTGAGTTGTTTGAGAGCCATCCTAATATCGTATAGGCTGACGTCTGGTATATCTTCGGTATGGTGTCGAGTCAATTTAGCTCGTGGGTCGTTAGCTAAATTGGAGATGGGTCTTCGCGTTGATGTACAGCTGTCCGTAAAAGCTCTATATCTCACTCAAAAGCCCAGGTTTGGATGAAACGATCCTACCGTCCCCAGTCTTCAGCTTCGCAAGCCAGCTCTAACCAATAGACAAATCTCTCGCAAAAACTTTAGAGCCTTTGTTCCGGTCAATAGCCTCTTTAATCCGGTTGGTATTAAATTGGCATATGTCACGGGTGATCGACTTGGAGATTTGTCTATTGAGCCGGCGATATGATGCGGCATCTTCTGGGGATTGTAGAACCATTTCACTCTTTTCCTTCATGAGCTTTAGAGTTGGATCAGAGAGCCTCTTATTGCCTTTCTTATGCTAGGTCTTAAAGAACTTTGACCCAGTGGAATGGACAGCTGCCACAAACCCGTGCTGGTCGGAGCGTAGACTTTATCAATCAATCGAGATCGCTCTAACTTGACGCTTATATTTAATATGCCCCTTAAAAGGCGGTGATCGCTTCCGGTTTTAACCGCGTTGATCACAGAGACATCATTAAATATATGATTTTTAGTCGACATGATAAAGTCAATCTCGTTTTTGGTTGCACCATCTGGGCTCATCCAGGTCCACTTCCTGTGTTCTCGCTTCTTGAAGAAGGAGTTCATCCTGTAGAGTCCCTCCTTCTCCATAAAACTGGCCAGTAAGTGACCCCAGTGATTACGAGACCCAACCCCAAATTGCCCCACTCTCAGCTCATCATCGTTTCGCTTGCCCGATTTCGCGTTAAGGTCCCCCATAACGATGGTGAAGTAGGTTTCAGGACTGTGCATGGCTTTTTATATGTCCTCATACACAGCTTCTACCTCTTCGTCGGAGTGTGAATAAGTCGGAGCGTAGACCTGTATGACCTTCAACGAGTACCGCTTGGATACTCTGAGTATAAGGTACGCCACCCTAGTCGACACACTCTCGATCTTCACCACGTTGCTCACGAGGGACTTGTGGACGAGGAACCCGACACCTCCCTGGGACTGTTGGTCGCCGTCCCGGAAATAGAGCTTGAGGAGGAAGGAGACTTGAGGGTTATCGTGTCCTCACCCTCTCTTCGGACTTCCGATAGCCCAATAACGTCCCATCGTAACCTGCTCAGGTCTTCCTTGAGCTCAGCCAATCTCTCGTGTGTCCGCAGTGTGCTTGTGTTAAGTGTTGCCAGGGCCAAAGGTTGTCGGTGGTGGTAGCTGGATCTTCGCCGGAGACTCCGCTAGTGCCCTGACCGCTACCAAAGCCAGAGCACCGGGAGTCGCCGGAACCTCGGGGCCATTTTTTGTTTGTACTTATCATAGGGGGTATACGCCATAATCGCCACGCTTGGCAGGCGGATTGGCGATCGCAGTTTAGTACACCGCATTACAGAGATGCTGCTGCCCATCCACCGGTGGTTTTGGACGTAGTTTAACATACCCGGGTCGGTAGCATAAAAACATATCGTGAAATAACTTTCGCAATAATTTTGCATACCAAAGTATATTTACTCATAAATATGATAAATGCTACTTAATTTGTTGTGATAAATTAGATAAGATGTAGATTAAATTACTAATAAGAAATGTAATTTTTAAAACACTAATTATATTTTCAGTCGTTCGTATAAGTTCTATAGACCTTCCAAACCAAAACAAATCAAGTTAGGGCCATATAATGACAATAATATACGACAGAAGCATATCTAAGTAACTATAAAGGGTGTTTTTCTTCTAATGCTTTTAATTTAAGGGAGGCTTATTTAGGTCAAATATAATTAATTTCTCTAAGAACCTAGTGTCCAACTCTTACTACTATTATTGAGTTATTAAAAAAATAAGTTTAATGACTAAACAAGTGTATTGCAACCTTTATTACATTCAAATGTTACTTATTTTGACATTTGCCGTCAGTCACGTGAGATTAACTTTTAAGTTATTCTTAAGGTTCTCTGACACTTACTATTTCATTTATTATGTATGAAAATGTATTTTTTTTTATTTAACAAAAGCTGATATACCAGACAACTTTTATTAATGTCCCGAGTAACGTGTCCAATTTAACGTAAATCAACACGAATACCCTGTATAATTTTCAGCCACTTTTGCACCCTTTTTGGTCAGTTGAAATTCTAGTAACTAATAAATGTAATGTAAAATCACTGTATTTGTGATTTCAAAACTTGTGCTGATAACGAGTTTACTTGAAAGTTCGCTAGTGTATAGTGTATAGACTTACTATAATTATGAAGTTTACGCAACCACAAAGGGTAGAGTAGCCATAAAAGGTATCAATGTACTCCTGTGAATACAAACAAACCACGGATATAAATAAGGTTATTTACATAATGTTACACGCCGTTTTATACTATGTAAGACACTGTTTTTATTTACATTTCATTTATAGCAATAAATTAGGTACTTTACATATATCTTGTTTTATTTATGGCAACTAATGAAATAGTTGACATACGTCTTCTATTTCCATTGTGATGATAGAATGTGTTTGATTTGTTATTAAGTTAAATGTGCGAGCACATGACCTAATGAGATATTATTATATATAGTTTATTTCAAAATATATGTAAGACAATAGTTGTGAATACACTTTAAGAACCATATTCAAGTTATCTAAGTGACTATTAATGAATTATCTTTAATCAATATGAAGAAGTAGAACACTTCCTTTAATTTAAATGTAGGTATGTTACGCTAGAATAATTTCAAGACAAAAATGCTAATATTCAACAGATTAATATGATTACGTATTGGAAATATTTGATAATAATATTCAAAATATAAACTTAATTTAGTGCTTAATTTATTTTTTTATTTTTATTGAAACATAAGTTTACACGACATTACAGTTAAAATAAAAACCAATGCGTCTGCAACTAAAAATAAACAATTTGAAAAAATAGGCATCTATATAAAACAACAAAAAGAAATAAAAGTTAGTTAGATTTAGGTGACGCAACAGCGTGGCTCCGTTGAGTCATCTGAACTGGCGTAGGGTTCGGCAGGTTGCCCCGGAACCGCCGAAACACGACGCCCTTCGGCCAGAAGTCTGCACTCGCGATGGTATCCTGCAGCGGGCGCGGCACGCGCACCACAAACGAGCTGAAGTGCACGTAGTGGCGCGACTGCAGCTGCTGCACCCTCAGCGAGTAGCCAGTCTTTAATTGACGTATTATATCAATACCGGACTCTACAAAATTATTTTATCCCCTTGATTGCAAAGTGATTACATAAATTTAGAGATTTATGCGCGTAGCTGATATTTTCTTACGACTTTCAAACATTTAATTTAAGCATTGTCATTAGAGTAGATTTTAGAATGAAAGTTTTTTTGTAGGTACTAACGCTGTAAAAAAAGTTGTTTCATTTGACAGCTATATTAGTACACCCTTCGTGCCTAGAAAACCCATCCTAGGCTCCAAATTTAACATTTAGAATTTGGGACCTTACATTTTTTTTATCACAAATATTAAACTGTGGCCTGGGTAATTACTATCGAATGATTAGTATCAGGACTAATTTTAATTTTACATTATTCAAGATGATGAGTAATGAGGCACGGGGCCACGGGTCTCACCGCGAGCTACTAAGCTATGGGCTATAAACACGAACAAAAGATAAGCACTCCCGTGTAAATAAAAAAGACGCGTCGATACTCGCGGTGAGACCAGCGCCAGGTTCCCTAGGTGTAACCTAAAAAGGCTACGCAAAGTGAACACTCGACAGTCAGTTAACAAATCGATAATCAAAAATATCGACATCAAGAATAGGTACCTATTGCCATAAATGTACAGTCCCGTCTAAAAATATTTATTTCACAAATTTTAGAACGTATGTCCGAGGCACAAGGATTAAAATCACATTTCTGCAGCCGACCGTAGCATAATAACTTTTTCACAGTGATTGCCAAAATCATGTTTATTTATTGTTACACGGTAAATAGTACGGTTGGTAAAGCCGTGCTTAACTCGACTTGATTAAATTGACTGCATTTGCCCGTCACACAGTGAATGAGTGACATTATTAAAAAAGATGTGCAATCCCGTTTCCCGTGAGATTTTGGGACTCAGAATAGGAGGTGTATGGAAGTTTCAGAAGATTTTTTTTAATAAGTAATAGGTATTAGGTACTACTATAACTGCAACTTCTGAACAAAGTATTAAATTAAAAAAAATGTGGATCACTCGAACAAAACCGTCCTTCATGTGACAGAGCGGATCAAAATTAGCGAGATACGAGTATGGACTTCATACTCGCAGTGAGTGACGAATTCACAATCACGTAAATCCACAGCTTCAAGCTACGAAGAGAATCAATCTACGTACTTTTTACTAATAGGTACCCATTCTGCCAAGAAGGCGAAGTTAAATAAAGGTCATATGATGTTGCAAAAATATCCAAAATCCTTGTGAGCGTCAGGTTAACATTGAAAAATTTTACAGTGAGAGCATATCCAATATTTAGTACCTACATATTTGATATTACACTTTTCATGTGAAATGTATTAAAGGTTTTGGGAAGCAGAATAAGCAACGGCTTATTTTGCTTATAATGCTTATTTTAAAAACCTCACTGGCAGGGAGAATGTACTTATTTTTAGCAAATATAGATAAATAAAATAGAGGTGCGGGCATTGAGGCCCACTTTAAAATAAAGTGGTCAGCTCTAAATAAGGAAACATAGGTAATTGATATTGATATCTATCTGAAACTTAAATTAGGTATAATACTTTTCACATAACCTAGCAGGTCCAGTGTACTGAAATTGGGATTGTTAATCAGAAAGTTACATGTATTTCGAAAACTATTACGAGGTCCAAGTTTTCTTTATTATTTCAAACGTATATTTTTGTAAAATGGTCAAGGATTTTGTGAGCGTCAGGTTGACAGGACATGGAAGAATTTTACAGCGAGAGTATATCCAATATTTAGTACCTATTTGGTGCTATTTGGTACCTGATATGATATCAAAAAATGTATTTTTAATATGAAGATAGAATGTATAACATGGGAAATTATACTGTATGACTTCTGGTAGGCTACCATTGACAATAAAATGTGTTAGTGTTTAGTCAAACGTCCCACTTTGTCGCTTACCATAAAGACTAGATTTTCTTGTATCTTCATATGAATAAACTGACAAAGCAGTTTTATGGAAAACGACAAAGTATTTCATTAAACTCACTCACGTTAACACTATATAATGTACCTACTTACCTGTAGTAAGCTAGCCGATTACTACTGCGTAACACTTGAACTTGACAGCCACATCAGTGACAGTCGACAACAAGCAAAACGGAGTTTTTTAACACTTTGACTATTCGTTTGATTTGATTTGTTTGATAAAGTGGCAAAATTGATTGTCGAGAAGTCGTATCAGTTTTTATTTATTTGTATAGAAATGACAAAGGTTAATAATATTCCTTTGATTTCTTATTAAATGTTCTATTATTTTACGAAAAATATTTAGGAGGGCGAAAACATATGAATAATGCCAATTACTGTAAAATACTAGTAATCACGTAAATTGAAAATAGCGTCATCTACATTTTCTTTATAATACGACATGCGCATTGCGGTTAGTATACTTCAACGCCATCTATTGAAAATTACACTAGTTAAAATGAATGAATACCTTGCTCAGTATAAGATAGTAAGCTTTCGACTGGCGATATATTATCTAATTGTAATAGATGGCGTTATTATCCATTTTTCGTTCGACACTAAAGTGTGCTCCCACCCAGGTTATAGAAGACTCTCAAATTTGTAATTGGTATGTATGTTGTAGGTACACGCGAGTTTCACCTCACAAAACATTCCAGCAGCTAGTGTTTTTTTAATGGCATCTGCCTTAGCATCGTTATTCAATTGAATTTTTAGAGTTATATTACGGGGAATTCCCCGTAATATAACTCTAAAAATATACCCACACTACTCACAGCACGTTAAAATCCACGAGTTCCTATTAATTCTGTAAATCAGCGCTAATAAATATACCTATATACAGGGTGTTCCACGAGCCACTGAAAACCTTGAACGGGGTAATTTGGTAGGTTAAACTGAATAACTTTTACTATGGAGCTAACCCATAAATCTCAAAAAAAGTTGCCTTTTTCATATAAAATGTCGTGATCAATCGGTCAAAATGTATGAAAAAGACAATTTTTTTTTAGATTTCGTGATTGGCCCCATATTAAAAGTTGTTCAGTATAGCCTACTAAATCACCCCGTTAAGGTTTTCAGTGGCTAGTGGAACACCCTGTAGAAAAAAGTAATGATTACTTTATTTATTTATTTTATTTATTTATTCAATAGCTCTGTTTTGGAAAAACCAACCAATGTATAGCTAAGTAGGTACATGATCATATTTTGGTCATTTCATTATCATTACTTTTTACAGTCAAAACCGATTTTTCCGCATCATACTTAGTGTAGCAAAAATAGGCAGAGGTATTCCGTTTTGGACCATATTCAGTAGGTATCTTTACATTCTGATTGGGAAATCGC
Source organism: Thaumatotibia leucotreta (assembly GCA_025490895.1). Lineage (NCBI taxonomy): Eukaryota > Metazoa > Arthropoda > Insecta > Lepidoptera > Tortricidae > Thaumatotibia > Thaumatotibia leucotreta. The sequence continues at coordinate 59,488 of JALPQI010002595.1, forward strand.
ATAACGCAAATTATATGAAAATTAAGAAACTGCCTACGTGAAACTAAAATTCGATCGTATTTAAGAACAATTACAAAGAGCGTAGCCGTGTTCGTAGAATCGGCCCTTGCACCAAATGCTTATCGGATTTATTTTTAAACGGCTCTTATTACAAATAATATTATTTACTGTAAATTTAGGCATCCGCCGCGAAAGCTGAGGACGTATAGTTGGAAATTTCTAAAAATTAACTTTTGACAGTTATAGATTAAACCTTATTGATATGAGGGTAAGGCTAACCGTTTTTCCGATAGTCGTAACGTCATATACAGGGTGGTCCAAACCTTGACATCAAAAATTTTTTTTTAGATTCCTCACGTCATGAGCTATCAGAATATACCCCATGTATGTTAGCCGATTTTTTGTAGTTTTCGAGTTATGAATTTTTGAAAAATATTTTTTGAGAAATTCTGGAATGTAGAAATTTATAAATAAAAAAAAACTTTTGGGTTTTTTAACTAGTTTCTTTTTGTAAAAGTATTACTAAACATAAAGCATTTACTGACAAAAAAATTAGCGTCCTCACTTTGATACAAGTAGGATAAAAAAATACCAAAGTCAACATTTTACGCTAAAAACGCATCAAAATAGCATTAATGTACGTAAATAAAAAAATAAAACTATCCCAAGGATGTTTGGTAATCTTAAGACCGTCCTTGACCTTGAGCCTTCGTAAAAGCAAAAATAAAAGTGATACTTAATGATGAGGATTTTTCGGAGTAGTCGGTCAAATAAACTTAAAAAGCTTAAATTTTTTTAATAGTAAAAAAATTCTTGAATAACTACACAAATTGAGTTTTCGTGGTATTTTCTGTCTTTGTTTATCGATAACAACAACAAAATTTTACTTTATTTTTAAATAAAAAATTTAGAAGCTTTTTTTAAGTTTATTTGACCGACTACTCCGAAAAATCCTCATCATTAAGTATCACTTTTTTTTGGCTTTTACGAAGGTTTAAGGTCTAGGGCAGTCTTTAGATTACCAAACATCCTTGGGATATGTTTTATTTTTTTTATTTACGTACATAAATGCTATTTTGATGCGTTTTTAACGTAAAATTTTGAATTTGGTATTTTTCATCCCACTTGTATCAAAGTGAGGACACTAATTTATTTTTAGGAAATGCTTTATTTTTAGTTATACTTTTACAAAAGAAACTAGTTAAAAAATCAAAAAGTTTTTTTTATTAATAAATTTCTTCAAACCAGAATTTCTCAAAAAAAAATTACAAAAATTCATAACTCGTTAACTACAAAAAATCGGCTAACATACATGGGGTATATTCTGATAGCTCATGACGTGAGGAATCTAAAAAAAAATTTTTGATGTCAAGGTTTGGACCACCCTCCTATACGTAATTGAGGTACCTTCTTATCTAGTAGACGTCAATCGTTTTGAGCCTTCTAATTCAGTTAAAGAATAGGCCAACTAATAGTTTTGTAGCTATAGCTACATGGTATAGGGTAGGGTAGGTAGCTATAGGTACTTACATTATGATTGTACTCGAAACCCTTCTTCCTGGTTAACAGATTAAATAGTTTTTTATTCTAACTTGATTTAAAATCCAGTATGTATCGAACGATTACAATTATTTTTTTCTTTTTTGTCCCTGTTACCCATTTGAGATTGGGAACTCATGTCAACAAATTTACCTAGTGATGCCTTGCTTCATACTATTATTCATGCTTAATGCATTTTTTTTTTGCGTTAAGCCAATTGTGTTGGTAAACTATACTTGCTTATATCTAAGATTAAGCTTAAATGGATAGCAGTGCAGCAGCATATTTTTATTTAAACACACTTAAACCGATCCGATCCATTCTGGATTACATGCAATAGCATTACAGCTTTGATAGTATCACTGATTGTTATCACTAAGTATGTGATCATGTGAAAAACACTGATTATAGGTACTTCTAAGCCAACAACTAGTAAGTAACTCTGTAGTAAATGCGCAAAAAGTAGGCTCCTTAAGCTCAACATGAGTTGACTCATTTGGAGCAATAAGCATGGATTTTATATCGACGCTGGAAAGCAAACACGTAGTAACCAACACAAGGTCAAAAAAATTTTTATTGCACTTTCGGAATCTTCGATTTTTTCCGCGTCGATTGGTGCCATCCGCGTGCCGATATGATGAAAAACAAGGAAATTAGGAATTACAAATTTTCCCATTTTTCTTGAAATGTATTCTCCAAACACGTAGTAAGTAGCAAAAAAACCTCTGTTATTTAAATCAAAGCATTTACAGCACTTAAAACCGCCCGTTGTTCTGACGACGATGCTGGTTACTACGTGTTTGCCGCTCATAGATTTGAAAGTCTTGCAGTTACGCCATTTGGCAGGAAATAATATTTTGGCTAGCAGTATCAAATTAGAGAATCTTGTCTTTTACTGCATTTACAAGGATCACGTAAAGCTAGCTACTAAATAATTACTTCACTTTTGTAGGGTGTAGGGGCTTAGATTCGCGCACCTTAAAACGTTTCAACGTGGCAGTCGCCGCCATTGCGCATACGCTTGCGACGTCACTCAGTGCGGTCCGCGGAGCGAAAGTGAGTCGAAGTGTTTGGAATTTTGAAACATTATAACGAGAATTTTACCTAAAGTGATTACTGATTAAAATAAAAAAATAAAAACGGATAAACGCACGTATATTCATTAAATTTAACTTCATTCCGACGTTTCGAACACTTTATAGGGGTTCGTGGTCTGCGGGCGACTGACAATCGAGGAAATTTGATAGATCTACTTACATCAAAATAAGAATGATAAGTACAAAACTACCCACAAAGAATATACTAAACCACAGACATTTTAAGGGATGTAGATATTACAAATATTGCAAATGAAGCTAGTTATTCATTATTAGTATTTTCAAAATGAAGACAAAAACAAAATAAATAATCTACGCCGGTTCTAACCCTAGGTACACCTCTGACCTGAGAAGAAATCTCTTCTTTTGTATGATTGTATTGTTAGGAAGGTATCCCAATTTTGGGACCGGCAAGAAACTCAGCGGGACACATCTATTAAAAAAACATTTGTAGTACTTCTTAAGATCCACATGCACTAAACCGAAACATACATATTATTTACATACATACGTATTTCTTATTTGTAAAAATTGCCTGTACTAAAAAGCTCAATACCGTCGTACCCATTAGTCTCACGGTCTATGCGAGCCTGTCTGCTCCTTTATTAGATGAACTATAGGATCCCAAGCTGGTGATAGAGATAAGCTTGTTTCTATCCTATTAAAATTTGAATATTTCATTATCACAATGACCTCACGCAACATTCTAGGAATGGATTTCTTCTCCTTAGCGAGAACCAAAGCCTTACGGCAAATGTTTTTTGAAAAAATTTGTCCCCCTGAGTTTCTAGCCGGTCTCAAAATTGGGGTAGGTACCCCAGGTAGGAACGTTCCTAACAATACAATCATACAAAGGAAGGACAGAGGCGTAGGGATAGAACCGGCGTAGATTATTTATTTTGTTTCTTGTCTTCATTTTGAAAATACACGTAATGGTATCCTGTGTTTTCGTCGAAAATTGTATTGCCGAATTTCATTTCCCAACCAACTTTTCGCAGAAGTGTCATTCGGCCGAATAAATTTTGGCAACTAATTATTTCGCAACCATTCCATTTCCCAACCCCATAGTTGGGAAATGAGAATTACCCACTAGTTGGGTTCGGTTAGGTTGGATTATGTAAAGTTTGGAAATGAAATTTACTAACAAATGACACTTCTGCGAAAAGTTGGTTGGGAAGTGATTCGGCAATAAAATTTTCGGCGAAAAGGCAGAAAACCACTTGTAATGAATAACTAGCTTAATTTGCATTTTAGTATGTTGTTGGTGGATGTACATTCACCCTTAAAATATAATATTGTCTGTGGTTAAGTAAATTTTTCTTTGTGGGTAGTTTTTGTACTTATCTTTCGAAACATCGGGATGAAGTTCAATTTAATTAATATACTATCCGTTTCTATACTTTTATTTCATGAGCAATCATCTCGATAACCGAAGAAAATATTAAAGTGATTAATTTTATTAATAATGTTTAACTTTTATTTTTTTTTATTTGGAAATATTCAAAGTAGGCTTTTCTTTTGTTAGTATAGGTATATTATACAAAGTTAACGTTGTGTTTATATTATAATAATTAAACTACATGATTATTAATGAAGATAACTGATACTGCAGATATAGACTGAGCAAAAGTAGTATAAAGATAGAATGACATACTTTTTTAGTCGTTTCTTCTGTCCAGCGTGGACGTATCTTTATTATTTAATAGGATCTCATTATGTTTTCTATATGTAGGAACCAAGTTCATATTGCGTTTATATTATTATAAATATTATAATAATTTATCTTCATGGTTATGAATAAATGATTGATACTTTAGATACAAGATAAACAACTAAAAAATGTTATCAGTCTCAAACGTGCTAGATAGAAGTACTTATACCTAGATTTTTTAGTTGTTTATCTTGTTTAAACTGGGCTCAATTATGTTATACTTTGCTAAAACTATACATTTTATAAAAGTCTAATTATGATTTTTCATGATAAAGGTATACTTATACGTTTCGTTTTTAATTTAATTATTTCATTTTTGATTATTTATTACACTTCAAGTAGTTTGATTTTCATATTTAATTCCTTTAAGTCTCTTCTCATTTTCAACGAAACATTTGAAACGTCGTGTGTTTTGTTTCGCGATTCCATTAAAGTCACTTTAAAAGTCATCCTAAAAATTTTGGCAATACATTTAATGCATTTGAAAATACTTACAATACGAAAACAAATAGGTGTTACAGCACTGGGCTCATTGAAATTATCTGAAGCATGTGGTTTAACACTTTATTACTGTTACTTTTAGTAAACTTAAAGTGGGTTACTGCGTTTTTGCTATCCACAAAAACGATAGAAAAATGCTATTTCATACATTTGTTGACGTCGGTTACTACGTGTTTGCTAACTGTAAAAAAACAACCAAAACGTAGTAACCCACATAACTCCACTTGTAATAACTTATGGTGAAATTTATTTAGATGAAATTAAAGACAAAAAAAATGTGGATATTGTGTCCAATTTTTAATAAGATGTGTCCATAAATACGAAAGTTATGATTTTTTTTTCAAAACTCGGGAGGTTTTTCGGCTCTGGTGAACAATTTCATTTTTGTGGGTTACTACGTGTTTGCTTTTCGCCGTCGATATCTTCATCACCTACCTACCTAAGTCTCAGAAACAAAATTGATACCTGAATTACCAGATGATACTGACTGGCCATGTGCACAATATTGTAATAAACATTAGTGTTAATGATCTTGACACAGTGAATCATAAATGTACTTCTTGTATCACAAGATTCCTTCAATTAATGTGAGTACGAAGCAATGGCTGCCGCGTGCCGCTAACGAAGCGCGCGCGCGGCAGTCCGATCGGACCCCGACGCTTGATTGCACACCCGCGTGTATCAGAGAGTATCTGCCGACCTGCAGCCGTAAATAGTGCTCGTGTAAATACTAAACCTACTGAAAAACGAATCCCGCGTGACGTCGTCAACTAGCCGTCCGCCCTCGAGCCGTCTGACCGTGCGTGCGCGCACTCGCGACCACCTCGCAGCCTCCTGCACTTAGGTACCCGACCCGACTTCGGTTGAAGGCCTTAACGTGACCGCGGCGAGGTGCTAACATAAAGACCCTACAAAGTCACGTACTACTGGCAGCTGACTTGTGTTATTTTTTATCACTTCCCATTCACCTTCGACGGAAATCTTATCTGTAAATGTCAATGAGTACTTTTATTCTCTTGACGTTTTCCAATATTTACAGTAAGTGACTATATCAAGGGATATCTGAATGGATTGTAACAGATCCATTATCATCGAATAATATAAAAATGAAGACAAGAGATCGCCGATTAAAATATGACTCTCGGGGAACGAAACAAGAGGTTAAAGGGACTAAGCAAGACATCCGAGGACCAAAACAAGATAATCGCGGAGTGAATTCAGAAAACCGTGGAAAGAAGTCAGATGTTCGAGGAGACAAACGTACAGTGAATACAGATCATTCAGCAGGTCGGACCCGCGCCAAACGGTCTGGGGTGGACGCTGTCAAATTGCACCTGGAGGCTACTGGGAGCACAGGCCGGTCATCCCGCTCTGCGACATCGGTAAACTAGGTTTTTGTTATTATAAAACCAATTTGTCCATATTTACAGATCCATTTTCAAATAATCTATATTCTTAGAGCAAAGTCATTACAAGTTTACATGTAGCTAACAGATGTTTTCACAACCACAAGGCTCAGAACGGAAAATTTAATTAGGTACGTTCGACGAGGCGGTGTAAATATTTGTATGTATATTGATGCAGGTGCTGTACTCGTGAAGTAGGTACAATGGTGTCTCATGATCCAATATAACAATAACCTTTGAGATCACATCACATGATTCGCTTATCTTTGTTCTCGAGATGGTACCAAATGAAAAGATAATCTCCGTATCTAAGTGAAGTAGCAGATGCATCTAGAGCAATAAAAAATATCCAAATATCGATTTGCAATGATCTATTACCGCGATATATAGAAAAAATCAGTAACCAATGAGACATTGGATTACCTATAAACAAATTTACCATACAAGTAACACACATAATTCTACAAAACAAACAATAGCAAACAGTAACATAAATCTTTATCATCAGTTTTTACTCTTCTGCAGCTTCTAAGTTTTTGCATTTTATAAAAGTTATATGTGATTGTTTCCCGATAAAACCAAAAATAATTGCAGCATATACCTACAAAACAGTATGGTCGGGACGAGGTTGTACATAATACAAATTATCTTTTTTTTTACGAAGCTGCAATAGGTACCCAAAAGGTTTTGATGAATATTGATCTCACATACAGCCTCTAACAACTTTCTATTTGACCCTAACAGAATGTCGCTACAAACAGTTTACTTATGGCAATAATGTGCATCCGTCATGTATAGTCCACATGGCATGTACTGGCTTCTTGTTGATATTTGAATAATATCAAAACATTCTTTACAGATAATCAGATCTTTGTTATATTACCTATTCGTCAAAATCCGATTCCAAATAGGTACTCAATATTTATGTATTCTTCATATTCTGACTCTGATGAAGATGTTTGGTCACTTTTAGGACCACCAATCTCGATTATAAATCTGTAAAAGTCGAAAGAAATATTTATGATCGTCGATCTACATACACTTTATATGAGAAAATAAAATCCATTATAACAACTAACCAATACAACCGCAATAAAGTACCAGTAGCGATCATATCACAAACCAATTGCAAAACATTTTTCAATGGAATGCCGTTTAGTCCTTTGTCCTTTCTTCGGTTTACATATTTCATTGTATTTAGGATGATTTTTCTTGCGTCTTTGTTATCGTTTTCAGCATTGTTATGATAGAATTCGGCTGTCCCAAATCAAAACCTAGCAAGGGACATTTTTTGTCAAAATACGTTTTTTTAATGTATCTGCCCCAAATGTTGAGCTGCGTCTAATGCAAAAACACCTGTATTTCTATCTCAATTAGAATCAAAGTTACGACACCCACTAAACCTAGCAAGGGCATTTCTGTCATGCCAAGAACATGTTCAAAATCCTAGTAAGTAACATTTTCAAGTCCAAAAACCTGGCAACTGCATGCTCTACTAGGTTTTTGAGTTCGTAAATGGAACATACTAGATTTTTGAATATGGAATTGTCCTTTACTAGGTTCTTGATTTTAAAAATTTCCGAAGAGTCGCACAAGGAATTCAAATATAACAATAAATAAAACCTATCAAGTCAGTAATGAGAATGAGTGAAGTTTGCGTTCTAATGGTCGCCGCTCCCGCGCTCCCTGTCTGCGGTTATTGTCACCGCCCCGCGGGTTTCGTAAGAGTCGACTAAGGAATTGAATTGATATTGACCATTTATTTATCGAAGATCGATGACGGGCAGCAGCGTCATCATAGTGGCCAAAATATTAATAATTTTAACTAAAAATGTATGTGAACTCAAGGCTTAAGCTAGGTAACTTAAAAGTTGGTGACGAGACTAAGATAGTGTTCTAAAAGTGCGCGATTATGGAATTATGCAGTTATTTAGGCGTGTTTAAAATTATTTTAGTTTCTACTGACGATTGGTATAGTGCGTTTTGGTTGTTAACCGACGAAGAACCGACCGAAAATTGTACCTTTTGATTATAAACAAACTTGGATTTTCGATAATTCATGACGTCACTATCGTGACGACGTCTATTAGGTGCATTATTTGTCGGTATTGTCCATTGTCTCTCTATGGATATGGAAGAACCCTAGACAAATTATCAGAAGCTTCAAATTACGACAAAGGTACTGATAAAACATATCAAATAATATCAATACTTGTTGCTATTGTATTGTTTTTGTCATTTATTTCATTTCTTTCCACAACTCGACATCAAACGCCTATTTTGCGTGGTCCAATCTAACGCTCGCACAGTACTTATTGGGGACTTCACATTATACACAGTTGAATTTCTTCGCAGATGTATGCAGGTTTCCTCACGATGTTTTCCTTCAACGTAAAGCACTTGTGAATATCAAATGACATATATATTTTTTATTTCGTACAAAAGTTTTTGAAAAACTTGTTGCTAATTTGAATGTTTATTGCCGTTTTATTATTTTCGCTGTCAAGCCGATAGTCGCGTGTGTAGTAATGTTTATATACGTGACATTCGAATGGTATGCATATGCATACATTCGTAGCAGAAGATGATACCAAAATTTTCTCCTTTCAGGAAAGTTACAAGAACAAAAAACAAGTGCGAGACAACTTTGAAAAAAATGACTCGTTATGGCAATGACCCTACTGGGGGAAGCCTATGTCCAGCAGTGGACATTTATCGGCTTAGAATTATGTTTTTGGGAAGTTTCAATGTGTAGTAAATTGTTAGCAAGTACTTTGCAGCGAAGTTCTGTGGGAAAGCACTGGTAGGTAGTAATTAAAAAAAAATGTAATCCCCTAGATTGCATTTAAATAGGGTGCTTTGGGGTCATTTCAAAAGTCCTCTTATTTCGAATCACCGTAAACACACCATTACTTTTATCATAATCAAGATTTATTCCGAAAGTACCCGAGCAGAATTTCTGAAGTTTGAAATTAACCCAATGCACTATACTACAAATTTACCTAAGGTACAATTAAAATGGTAATCCTAATCCGGGTTACAAAGTAGGCATTTGCTTGATTTTATATTTGAAATTTAAGAGTTTACTGCTTACAAGGAGTAAAATGTACCATTTTTGTACCACTTGCTAGGTTTCAGTTTTGTAATTGACATAACATTTCTATTATTTTTTGTAATCAGTTATTAGTAAGGCACATAAAAGTTGTAAAAAGATACATATGTTAAGTTTCAATAGTTTGTCTTATAAAGCAAGTTATACTTCTCTATATAAAACAAAGTCTTGTGAGATAAAGGTCTCTGCTACTATTTTTTTATAACAAAATGTTTAAATGCCTCTCCTGTAAAATTTCGCTAAATACACTTACTAGGCTTTGATCTGGGACAGCCGAATTGTGTAAATCGTGCTATATTTTTATGTTTACATCGGTGACATTCGATGACATTCAACGTCTGATGTCAAAGAGTAAGTAGTCATTGCCAGTAGAAGAAATTAATATCACTGAAAATACGCAATATTATTTTATATAATATAATAATATTATATTCTTCTGGGTACAGTCTAAATAATACGGTCTTCCACTTTCGGCTCTATTTAGTGAAAATTAAGTCGAAAAGTGGTAGACCACATTGTTTGTGATGTGACAAATCATATAAGCACATAAAATAGAATCTCATTGTATTAGAAATATGTAGGTTCCTTTAATAATGGCACCTATATACCTACATATTTTTTTCTCCTATAAAAGGTTAATCAATCAGCGCGGTACGATTTCAGCGCAATATTGGTGCGACAGCAGCGGGTCGAGAGCGCCACTGTCTAGTAAAGTCGCCGCCAATAGACGTCGTAAGCAATGTAAACAGACCTTCTACATCACAAAAATACTGCTAAATCTCAAAATTGTGCTTAAGGCACTGGTCTCACCGCGAGCTACTTAACCTATGAACTTTTGGCTATAAACAGGAACAAAAGATACGCACTCACGAGTAAATAAAAGAGATACGGCGATACTCGCCCGGCGGTGATAGCTGATAGCTGGGTAGAAGGTCTGTTTACATTGTTTACGACGTCTATTCGCGGCGACTTTACTAGACAGTGGCGCTGACCAGTGCCTAACCATTGAAACAAAAAATGAGTACTAGAGTCATGGATATTTCTTTGAAAGGTTTCAATCTTCTATTGGCGGTGGCTCTTGCAAGATGCACGTAGGAAGCGGGCGCCTCGATTTATTGCGCTCCGCTCATGCCGGCAGTGTGTGATCATCCTAAATACTGAAAATGGAACTATTGGGTGCGTAGCCAAGATGACAATCAAATAAGTGTAAACGAAAAGCAACTATCAGTATCTGTACACATACCTGCATATCATTAGTGTTTTAATTTTCATCCAGGAACCATGACCACTATTGACCAGCATTAACAACCAATAGGTATCAACAGAATTATAATATTATTATTACCTCCTGAAAACAGTTAGGTTATAAGTTTAATTTGGAACAGCATTTAAAAATCAAGTAGGTTTCTATTGTGGTATCCACATTAATAGTATTTTATGCAACTCTTGTTTAAGAGAGGTCAAAAAAGGTGAGTGGCGTGGGTAACAATTTGAGGCGAAGCCGAAAATTTTTATTAAAGACTCCATGAGCATTTTTTGACTCAGTTAAACAATGTTGCATACATTACTTTTTCTACGACCACACATTTATTTTTAAATAAAATTGTAAATTTGAGAAATAATCTCACACAATTTTATTAATCATCAAGGTCGGGCGGGAGACGTCAACATTAAAAATCAAAGCTCCTCTATGGTTTACTGCAGCGGCCCTACCGCGAAAATCGAAATTCGTAATTTTCGATGATTTTTCTCTGTGACTCAAACGAAGGCGTCATTAGAGTGAGAGAGACAAATCCTCGAAATTAATGAATTTCGCTTTTCGGGGTAGGGCCGCTGTTCATAGTGTTCATCAGTTTTTTTTTAATTAGGTTGGTAGCCTTGTATTTATTTAAGTCTTGTATACACGAGGTGTCTTAAAATGCAAAAAACGCACTGCGTGTAAACCCGAATGCGTTTATAGGGAATATACGATAATATAGACTTATCTTGACATCTGTAATATAGGTACTTAAAGGTGTGTTCACGACCATGTAAATGACAAATAAAAGTACGCGAGTAGAAAAAACAATTATGTATCGACACGAAACGTCAAATCAGTATATCATTATTTTTTGGATATGAACCGCTCAACATTAAATCTCGATGAAAGAGTACGACATTTGATTGACTAGGATAAAAAATAATTAAAAACAACCAAATTAAAAATTTTATAAACCGACTCCAACCGATTTCTCCAAGATCCCCGATTTGTTTCCATCATTGGTTTCCTATCATCAAGTCCTACTTTCTGAATGCTAATGCTTGTAAATGAATTAAAATTACGAAAAGCGCCATACGTGTAGGTACCTACGAGTATAACATTTGAAGAGATCCCTCGATTTCTCCAAGATTCCATCATCAGACCCCAACTTGGTGCCAACGAGACACACGTTCGATTACACAAAAAAAAATCAAATAGGTTCACGGTTCTTGGAGATATCGGGTAACATACATACAACAGAAAAAAAAAGTCTGTCGAATTGAGAACCTCTCCTTTCTTGAACTCGGTTAAAAACTAGCGTGTTGAAGGAAGATTGCAATGATATGCCGCCATTTGGTTTATTGATTGTTTGTTGTTTTAAAAGTATAATTTTGAAAACATGTAGGTATTTAATATAAATTTTAGTTGGAAATATCGAGATCATTACTTGATTGCGTATGTAAAAGCAACAAGGATCGGACAAACGCCCGTCACTTAGAAAAAATAACCCTGTTCCGTACAGTAGAGACTTCCTTATCTTATGATGTTAACATAATATTTTATTTTATAAGATATTTTTTAATAACACTATCACAAAATATCTATTTAGCAGATCCCAACTCCTTCTAACTTTTATGTATCCTGATTGCGAATTTATAACAAATAAACGACTTAGAATTTTGGATATTTACTCGTAATGTTGATCTATTAAGTGTATAATTATCTTCTTCGGTTACCACGATATAGACATGAAATAAAACGATTTAAACGAATTATCTCGTGTATATTAATTAATGTTGTAACGACGTATCGAACCATTATGGTGTGCACAAGTATCTAAGAAATAGTTGGGATCTCCTAAATTGACACTTTTTGTTCGTATTATAAAATAAATATCTTAAATAATTAAATAAATATCTTTAATTAATAAAATATGTTAACATCATAAGATAAGGAAGTCTCTACCATACGGAACAGGGTTATGTTTTCAAAATGACGGGCGTTTGTCCGATCCTTGAAAAGCAAGTAGCATTAGTAGCAAATCAGGTCCTTCTGACTGAACCCATTTTAGAATAGTACCTACTTATGATAAGTGTGTAAATAAAATGTATGCAACTGTACATAATTAGGCCATAAACGCTCATGAGAACCTACTATGTTATTGTTTTAGTTACCGTTATTTTTATTTTTATTCTGTATCTCCTTGAGAATCACGGGCTTACAAATCCTGGTTTTTTGATAGGCTTGCGTGGAGATATAGATCCAACGCGTAGAGCTCCTTTGGAGAAAATTGCTATGTTGTACACCTGCTGAAACCCATTCACGGGCACAACAATATATATCTTTGAACCGGTCCCAGCAGGAGTATAGAGACTATTGAAATTTCAATGGAAAATATTAATGGGCTATGGTGATGAAGGTTGGATGGATCAGAGGTTCAGACACCTGCCATAATAATGATTTCTCTTTTCTATCGAGGCAGGCAGGCGTTACTTGCCACCGACTAGATAGGCCTGTCTTAATGCCGTCACACGAGACAGCCAGGGGCAACACCGGTGTAGGCGGCTTAGAAGAGTATAGAGATGTACACGTCTTTCTGCGAAGTGGCTATGACAGCCACTGCACCAACTCGAGTCTTATGCAAATTTTCACTTCCACCCCTCGAGCATATAGCTCCAAGGACTCCTCTCTGAACAGACAAATTAAGGCAAGCCAGACCTGAGAGTCCTATGGGTCCCCTTGCGGCTCGACTGACCGACTCTCGGGTGCACTCGGGTCCGCAGGGTCGTCACTCCCCAGCAGCTCGCCACAAGCTGCCCTGTTACGCATAATTGAAATCTTTAAAAACTCAAATCATTTCCATACAAATTAATCATTCTGATTACTTACACTAGCTATTTGGAAGTGATGAACTAATCAGAATTACATAAAAAATATGTTATTACTTATTATTAAAACAACTCCTGTGACAGCAACTTCCATGGCAGGCTAATTTGACCTTTATACATCCTCAATATGACATGACTAGCAGAGAGAATTCGTAGGCATAGGTGTATACAAAGTACGTAATTTATGTAGATATATTATGTGCATATATACTAACATAACAAGAAGCAAACACAAACGAACTTATCCAATGCCGTCCGTACCAAGTACATAGGTAACAGTGCGATTCAATAATAAATATAATAATACATTTTCGCATCAAAAGTGAAGTGTATTCATAAAAGAGCTAAAGTAATTGAGGTAAGTATTTACCAGTATTCTCGAAATGGTTAATAACGTAGGTAATAGAGGTAATTTTCCAAGGTATTCAACTGTTAATACTAAGTAAGCGAAATATATAACTTGTTTGTTCATCGGCCTCCACCTGTTGTCTAAAAGGTTGGTTTATAATATAAATTCACTATTAATTCAATAACCAATAATTCATTTTTCACGTGACGCAAGAAGTACATTAATTTTGTAACGCTATTGATACAATTTTAAAATACTTTTCTTTTCGAACTTATTTTCCGACAGTTACAAAGTCAGCCGCTTACGCTTATTATTATACGTTTTATACTTAACAAAAATGTATCAAATACGAAAATAATGGTTCATCAAAATGATTTTAATATTTCCCAATGTAAGGTATAAGGTGTGAAATCGAATTGGAGATCAAAAATGTAAACAAATGGGATACCACCACAAAAAAATAATCACGAGAGGGGGGTAATCTAAAATCATTCAAATACTTATCAAAAATGCGTATTTACCGTCACTGACGGTACGTAGAATTTTAAATATTTTTCAAATGTTTAATACAAAACATTAAGCGAAATATATACTTTTTTTAAAGGTATTTTCGCTACTTTTAATAAAATGTAAGGTATTTAATTTATACTACTGGCAATGATAAGAAATCTTAAACATTTGGTTCGCAGTTATAACAATAACTAGTTTATTCGTAATTTAATACGGTAACTACACTAAGAACCATTTAAGAGGGTTCGCATTTATAACTATGTACTTCAAAAATCAAAACAAGAGGGTGCACCAAATGACTGTTTTATGAATTCATAAAAACTCCTAAAAATTACCATTACAAAGTACATTAATACAGATTTTAGTATTTTTACCTACAAATCAATTATTTACATATTTTAATCGAAATGGATTCGATCGTATCTAAAGGTGCGTTCAAACCAAAAGAGCATTCGCTATTCTAACCCCCCACTCTACAAAATTCGATCGTTACACAAAACGTGATTGGTCGATTTCGTAGAACGGGCGGTAGAACAGCGAATGTTCTTTTGGTTTGAACGCACCTTAAGATGAAGACTGGAATTCGTTCGCCGACTATCCTAAAGATTAAAGTAAGTAAGTACTTACTTACTTACTTTAATCTTTAGGATAGTCGGCGAACGAATAGACATTCGTTTTCAAACATTGATTACGTTGATTATTTACATCATTCTAGCAAATTTTCTAGGTTTTATTTTTGTAATCAGGAACCGTGGACACTCAGACGTATGTTTTTTTATTGTCATATCCATCAATATGTTAACGATTGTGATACTCTGTGTATCGAATACTTCGACTTTCGCGTATCTACATCTACACATAAAACATTGTCTTAGGTTTAGTACCTGTAAGGATAGTTGTAAGTGTAGATATAAATAAAATAAAATAAAAAACCAATATCAAAATGCGGACGTTAATTTACAAAGGTGTTAAAAACTACATTCGATATAAAACGTTTTATACCCCTGGAATGTCACTTTAACATTGATTTTGTAATGTCATGTCATTGTCATAGATTGTTTACATTTTTGATCTCGAATTCCATTTCAGAGCTTAGGTACTTTACTCCAGTGTTATAACATTACAAAAGACATTATCATTCATATTATTTTTAGGAGCGGATTAATTCAACACTATTTTGCATTTGACTGTACATCGAAGTAATTAGGTACATACTCAAAACTACATTCGTTTAACCTTTTGGACGCCAACGACTGATATATTGGCACCGCAGGTTCAACGCCAAACACCGATATATATAAGTCAAGATCCACAGAGCAATATAAACCTACACGCATGTGCGTTAAATTCAAATTAAGTTTTGACCTATATTGTTAACGTGGCGTCTCAGTGACAGCTTTTGTATTTGACGTAGCTTCGAAAAGGTTACACTTTCACCATTATCACTAATATTTCACGACAAACGGGACTTAATCACGTAAACTTACGTAACATTATCCTGAAAGCTTCACGTAACATACCACCTGTGGTTGCAGGCAAACCAAGAGGAAGCCACCGGGGAGGGAAGGGGCTGCGACAACGGCTGTAACGTCATGCCCGAAACGTTAAAAAAATATAACGAATATTTACACGATAAAGTCCCGTTTGTCGTTAAAATACTGAAATACGAGTATTTGTCAGCCTCTGTAGCCCAGTTGGTAGTGACCCTGTCTAGTCTACGACGCTGGATGTTGCGGGTTCGAATCCCGGCGAGGGCATAATTTGTGTATTTATTTATCACAAATATTTGTTCCTAGGTCATGGCTGTATAAGTATTTAAGTATCTATACAGGGTGGTCCAAACCTTGACGTCAAAAATTTTTTTTTAGATTACTCACGTCATGGGCTATCAGAATATACCCCATGTATGTTAGCCGATTTTTTGTAGTTTTCGAGTTATGAATTTTTGAAATTTTTTTTCTTTGAGAAATTCTGGAGTAAAGAGATTTATTATAAAAAAAAACTATTGGGTTTTTTAACTAGTTTCTTTTTGTAAAAGTATTACTACAAATAAAGCATTTCCTGACAAAAAAATTAGCGTCCTCACTTTGATACAAGTAGGATAAAAAAATACCACATTCAAAATTTTACGTTAAAAACGCATCAAAATAGCATTAATGTACGTAAATAAAAAAAAAACATATCCCAAGGATTTTTGTATTCTAAAGCCTGCCCTAGACCTTAAGCCTTCGTAAAAGCGAAAAAATTTTAATTTAAAAATAAAGTAAAATTTCGTATAATAACTACACAAATTGAGTTTTCGTGGTATTTTCTGTCTTTGTTTATTGATAAGAATAACAAAACAGACGAAATTTTATTTTATTTTTAAGTAAAAAATTTAGAAGCTTTTTTAGGGTTCCGTAGCCAAAATGGCAAAAACGGAACCCTTATAGATTCGTCATGTCCGTCTGTCCGTCTGTCCGTCTGTCCGTCTGTCACAGCCAATTTACTCGGAAACTATAAATGCTACAGTAACGAAATTTGGTAATGATATGTGTTGTATGAACCGCTACAGGAATGTGATACTAAATTGTAAAAAAAACCATTGGGGTGGGGGCCCTCCATACATGTAACTGAGGGATATAATTTTTTTTTTAGTTGTACATAAGCGTGTGGGGTATTAATAGAAAGGTCTTTGAAAATGACATGAAAGTTTATACTTCACATTTTTATTTAAGCAAATCGTTTTCGAGATATCAGGTCTCAAAGTCTGAAAAATGTGTCCCCCCCCTCTATTTTTTAAACTACGCGATATAAAATTCTGAAAAAAATATATGTTATGCACATTAATAAACTCTATCAACGATTTTTGGTTTGATAAAATTATCTCCTATAGTTTTTGAGGTAGGCTGATTTAACTGTATTTTTTTAATAATAAATTGATAATGGTACGGAACCCTTTGCGCGCGAGTCCGACTCGCACTTGGCCGGTTTTTTTAAGTTTATTTAACCGACTACTCCGAAAAATCCTCATCATTAAGCATCAATTTTTTTTCGCTTTTACGAAGGCTTAAGGTCTAGGGCAGGCTTTAGAATACCAAAAATTCTTGGGAGATGTTTTATTTTTTTTATTTACGTACATTAATGCTATTTTGATGCGTTTTTAACGGAAATTTTTGTATTTGGTATTTTTTTATCCTACTTGTATCAAAGTGAGGACGTTAATTTTCTTGTCAGTAAATGCTTTATTTGTAGTAATACTTTTACAAAAATAAACTATTAAAAAAACTCAACAGTTTTTTTTAAATAATAAATTTCTTCACTCCAGAATTTCTCAAAGAAAAAAAATTTCAAAAATTCATAACTCGAAAACTACAAAAAATCGGCTAATATACATGGGGTTTATTCTGATAGCCCATGACGTGAGGAATCTAAAAAAAATTTTTTGTCGTCAAGGTTTGGACCACCCTGTATGTATATAATATGTCTATCATGTCGTATATTATATCGGTATACAGGGTGTTTTTTTTTCGACCGTGCAAATTCTACGTAGTGAATGTGTAGGTCATACTGACCAACTTTTATTATGGGGATAAAGTCGAAATCGCGAAAAAAAAAATCAGCTGTTTCATACATTTCGGCCGGCGTAATGCCGCCAATTTGTATGAAACAGCTGATTTATTTTTCGCGATTTCGACTTTGTCCCCATAGTAAAAGTTGGTGAGTATGACCTACACATTCACTACGTAGAATTTGAACGGTCGAAAAAAAACACCCTGTATATCGTCGCCTGGTACCCACATCACAAGCTTTAATTGAGCTTACCGTGGGACTAGGTCGATTTGTGTAAGATGTCCCAAGATATTTATTTATTATTTATTATTACAGATATATGGAAGTCATGAAAGTATTTTCCATGAAACTATAACTTTTCTAGTACCCCTAACCTTTGCAGTTTGCGTGAGAGACGCAAGTGGTAAAAAAATATAATTAGTCGAGTACTTGAATAACGAAGCCAGCACGGCACACTGTAACGCCCAAACCAAATTAATATAATATCAATATCACAGGACTTTATCGCATATTCAAACTTTATTTTATCACCCATAACAAATGTAATATTTTTGTTGCTATCGATTTTGGCGAATAGTAACTGAGCAGTTCTCAAAAAGCATTAGCGCTACATTTAAAAGCCATATAATTCGGTTTTTTATTCACATCAACAGTCCACTTTTGTCTAGCACAACGGCCTCTCTTTAGCCTATGCGTATGGACGTATTAGGAGGTAAATGCACATAATCGCCACGCTGGGCTAGCAGGATGGCGATCGCAGAAGTGTGTCCACTATGAGTCATGATGCTGCTCACCATTATCTTCGATAGTCGGTCGGTGACACTCATTCCCTTACCCGACTCTTACGACACCCACGGAAAGAGTTGAGGTGCTGACTAATGTATTCACTTCAACTAACTCTTATGTACCGGCTATGTACAGTTTTTTTAGAGCTCTGTAGCCAAAATGGCAAAAGCGGAACCCTTATAGATTCGTCATGTCAGTCAATCCGTCTGTCACAGCCAAGTTACTCGGAAACTATAAATGCTGCAGTAAAAAAAAATGGTAACCGCTACATAATTATGATACTATTTTGTAAAAAAAGAATTGGGGTTGGGGCCCTCCATACATAGAAGCATAGAACTGAAGAGTAGATTTTTTTTTCGATGTATAAAAGCATGTGAGCTATCAATAGAAAGGTCTTAAAATATATGCAGGTTTCTAAAGCACATTTTTATTTAAACAAACCGTTTTCGAGATATCTGCTCTCAAAGTCTTAAAAAATTGTGTCCCCCCACTATTTTTTTAACGACGCAGTGCGACGCAGTATAAAATAAAAAAAAAGATTATGTTATGCATATTAATAAATACTTTCAACTAATTTTGATTTGATTAAATTATCTCTTATAGTTTTTAAAATTGGTGGATTTAAGTGTAATTTTTGTTTGATAGAATGATAATGGTACGGAACTCTTCGAGCGCGAGTCCGACTCGCAGTTGGCCGGTTTTTTTTTATTTGGTTAGTTTATTAGAGCCTTGGTTATTATTATTTTTCTTTTTTGTTAGTAATTATACAGAAAATTTCATTTTTACAGAACCCATGACTCAGCCTTTATTTACAGCCTTATTTTTAGTGTTCCCTTATGGCCTGGCCACGACTTTGGTCTGGTGACCGGCTTAGCGGAAAACCGATATGGGAACTCCTTCTCGCACGTATGGTTATACGTGCGAGAATGAGTGCCCATATCGGCATCTCGCTCCAACTTACGGATTCGCTCGCCGGTCGCCTTAGACCGATGTCGTGGCGTGGCCAGGTCTTTAGCAATAATTACTCGTAAGTTGGATCTCGCCGACAAAAAATATAGCTACCATACACGTAAAACGAGAATGATTTGACAAATACATTACGTACCTATACCTACATATCAATTTGTATTATGAGTTCAACATGTTTATGTTATGAGACAAATATCGTATCACTATTGCGATACAGCAAGGAAATACCGTCAGCATCCTCGGTAGTCTCGGTACGCCTTTTTTATATATTTTTTTTGGACCCACGGATCAAAACAATTTTTTTTATTCTGGAGCTGTTATCTTCGAAACAATTTACTTCCGAAAAACAATTTTTCCAAAATGCACTTTTCTAGTACTAACGGCCACTGAGCTATGTTGCTGACATAGCATTTAATATATAATGCGTATTGCGTAATATTATCTAGATAAGCAGCTAGAAACTCGCAGCATAAGTGGATTTAAAAGTGTCGGAAAAATTGGTGTGTCGTACGGAGTAAGATATTCAAGGTTAAACAATTTGGAGTATTAATAAAAAAATCACAATAATTACACAATAATGATGTATACATGCTTAGAGAGGTACAAATTGAACATTTCTCGTTGTTCACATACCTACAATTAATGTAGGTCAGCAACTACCACCGATAATTTCTAATCGAAAATACATACCCACCCGACTTTCTTTAGTAAACCAAACCGGCCAACATGTTCGTTTGTATCAAATTTGTGAATTAATACACTCGCGGTCAAGGAATACGGGTCAGGGGGCCGATTTTTGAATTTCTATCGCACGTATTCAAATTCCCGTTCGAATTCAAATTCGAATGACAAAATTTTTCACGACTATTTTCGAATGAAGCCAATATACCCTATTTTTGAAAGTCACACTCGAAAAGCTAGAGATTGATTATCGATATCTTTGCGACACGTTGCACGCAGAAAGTCGATATTTACCGGTTTTTTAAATTTCATGTAATAAAGCTAAATTATGGCACACTGACGTCGGAATTTATATTCCAGCTAATAATAATAATGAATTATAACATATTAAACATTATTTAACGGTTTTTATTATAAAAAAACATGTACCGCTAGTGAATCGGAACGTAAATCTACGATCAATGTTATTATAATCTATGGTGCACACAAACAAACATCAACAGAGGCCCTACCGCGAACCACGAACGAAGTGTTGCCTATATCACACTTACGTACGAATTCACAAGTGCGAGAGAGAGCCAACACTTTGTTCGTGGTTCGCGGTAGGGTCTCAGTTGACAGACTTGACAGTGACACTTTATTGGAGTATCTACATACTTCTCCAATTTCTATCAATAGAATTGAATACGAATGGTCAACCGCAGTCGTTTTTGAACTTTCTATCACTCGAATCTCAAAAATAGCATTTCATCGTTTTTATTCATTTTCGAATGAAAGATTCGAGCGTTCGAATCTCAAAAATCGCCCCCCAGGTGATTTTTTTCATGCAAATACTGGAAATATGCTGATTACAAATATTTACAATAAATATTTATAATACAAGTGGAACCGTTTTTAATATCAGATTGTATTGGAATGTCCCTGAAGTTTCCACCCAATCCGAAAAACACGGAACTTTATCGTAAGATGACTCCGTAGATATAAAAATAGCAACTCATGATTAAATAACTCGATTTACCATACATTTTAGGTGGTTTTCTAAAACGGTCTTCATTTTTGTCTATACATACAAACCGACCTAACGACAATGTTAAAGTTTTTTTGGGTTTATTTATAAATTCAGGGAAATTCAATACAACCTGATTTAAAAATAGGTTTTACCTACACTATAAATATTTTTAAAAAATATTTGAAATCTCCATGTTTGCATTATTTTCTATGAAAAAAAAACCACCTGACCCGTTTTCATTGCCGGAGTGTATATTTATCTGTATGGCTATATGGATACTTTAAACAGGCTTTTCACCGATTTAATTATGTGTGTCACTATGCTTGATAAAAAAAAAGCTCAGGACCAGAAATTTCAATAAAAAATTAACCTAGGTCGAAGCCTAAGCGATAGTATTTATAATTATCATTGGCGTCATAATGTACGTAAAAAGGTATACAATTCATGACGCTGTAAATTACTGTTTATCAAAAAAATAAGGCGTTTTATACTATGTCCTGTAAATTTATAATTCAAGATATCGCACACAATAAAATTACGACACAGATTAGCTAAAATAATTTGAGCCACTCTGTGAGCGAGTAGATCGTAATACAAAATATCAGTTCATATTTGCCATACATAATTATGGTAAATTAAATCGTAGTGAGGAAACCTGATACATGTATATCTACATCATCCACGATGAATATCAACGCTTTATGTACGACGTTCGTTCCCAACGCGGTTTGGAGAAGTTTGGGGACAGGAGCTCAATCACATTTATAAGAGGCCTTTACCTGTACTTAGCAGCAGTGGAAAATACATAGCCTTTTTAGGGTTCCGTAGCCAAAATGGTAAAAACGGAACCCTTATAGATTCGTCATGTCCATCTGTCACAGCCGATTTAGTAATGAAATTTGGTAAGGATATGTCTTTTGTAAACCGCTGTATAACTATGATACTATATTGTAAAAAAAATGTGGTGGGAGCCCTCCATACATGTAACTGAGGCGTAGATTTTTTTTTAGATGTGTGGGATATCAATAGAAATGTCTTTGAAAATTAGATCAAGGTGTCTAAAACACATTTTTATTTCAGCGAACCGTTTTTGATGCATTCGCGAAGCTGTAAAAGTCGTAAAAATTGTGTCCTCTTCCTCTATTTTTTAACAACGCGGTATAAAATTAAAAAATAAACCATTATGTTATGCATTTTAATTAACTTTTTGATCGATTTATGGTTTGATTAATTTAATAGGGTGAATTAACTGATTTTTAATGATAAATTGATAATGGTGCCCACGAGTCCCAACTCAAGCCGAGATCCCTTTGCGCGCGAGTCCTACTCAAACTTGGCCGGTTTTTTTATTTATTTGTTATATAGCAACTGCCTTACTTTGTGACACCCCACAACCCCAAATTTTAACTCAATCGCTTCAGCGTGTGCGTGATTGCATAAATGAATGGAAGCGCAGTAGGTATTCAGTATTTCTTCTGATATATGATATAGCAAACTATAATTTTTAATTGGGTACTTATTGAATATCAGCAATGGTCAAGTAGGTGCTTACAACCACTCGAAAATTGATATGCTTATATATCTATCCAAGGTAAGATGTGTAAGTACAGATGTCGTCGTAGATTGAATTGGATTATCCTATTGTTTATCAGAGTTTACGAATTTCATACAAATCATCAGAAGATAAGGTAAACATGTGACAACCGGCATAATCCATAACATCTACGAGTCGCTCGTGACGTAAGATGCATAACGACTCGGAATACATTTCCTTGTCACGTAGTTTTCGTCATTTTCCTACTTGACACGGGCTTTTCAAACGGGCCGCTGAGTGGCAATGATCATGAGGTAGATACCTACTAGTCTTTGAATAATTATTTCTGAGTATTGTCATGACATCTAAAACTGCGTTTTCATTTAGTGATCTGAGCAAGCATTCGCTTGTTCGTTGGCTGACGAACCAACATTTTGCTATGTGAGATAATCCTGTTTTCATCTGCCCAAGAACGAACGAATGCTCGCTCAGAACACTAAATGAAAACGCGGCTTAAGGATCCATTTCAATATTGTATAACATATCTACATAAAGTCCAGTTAAACTTAGGTAGTCTATCTAGTAAAATAATAAAGTAAAAACGCATTTGTCAATGTTGTTCTTAAAAATGTCATGTGTGCCTACAATATTTGAAGATTTTCCTCGATTTCTCTCCATCATCCAAGATTCCATCATCAGATCTGGACCGATGACAATGAGACTAACTAGAAGGTATATGTACCCTTTCAAACAAAAAAAGATTTTTTCAAGTCGGTTCATGCGTCTTAGAGTCATCGGGGAACATACATAAAAAAAAGATTTCGTCGAATTGTAAATTTCCTCCTTTTTTGGAGCCGGTTAAAAAACTGACTATACGTACTCAAAGAAGTGATTGTAATGAAATGAAGTAGAAAATTAAAACACCATCGGCACCGCATAAAATTGTGGTTAAGGTAAGAACCAATAGTCGTTTTACGATGACATGAGATCAAAATCAAAATACTTTTTAGGTATTAGCCAATATTAGTAAAACAATCATTAGCCAATATTAGTAAACAAATAACAACAAAATATGTAAATAACTGTATTAGATTCATCTCACCTCAAACACAAATAGCTAGAGACAGCGTTATTATTTTATCGTAGACGTCGCCTCATTTCCAAGTTACGGAATTTCATATCCCTGAAATGTCTTCTCATTATATGCTTCTCGGATTCATGTCACACTAATGTCGTTCAAAACATTACGGACGTTTTATTATAAATACACATATTTCATTATCTATAGGCAATGCCCGCTACTGAATATAAGTACAAAAGATAATCTCAACAATTTAACCTAGCCCATCAGACTCAACAAGTTCCATTTATTCATTTGAAAACAATTTATGGCCAAGGACTTTTCTAAATAAGCCTCCTATGTAAATTGTTCACTCATTTATCATGAGCATACTGTCCAAGTCTATTGTCAGAGTATTATGTATTTCACGTGACGCGGTCAATAAAATAAGGCGGAAAAGTAACCCAAACAACAGTCGCTTCCGTCAAAAACTTGAGATCAGGATGCTTAGCCAAGTTGCCAATCGCTAATGCTTAGTAGCGTATCGTAGTTCTCCCTCTCTGTCATTCTTTCGTATTAGTGCCACAAAGACAGTTAGCTGCCTTTCGTTTACGATTGACGATTAAGCGTTAGCGATTGGCAATTTGTCTAAACACCCAGACCATTGCTTTTATTTTAAACATAAACTGGTAGATTCAGCCCCGTCATAGAAATTAGAGGTCATTAACGCTATCGTCATAATCAACAGAACAAAGAGTATCCCTTATTTGCTACACGCTTGACGTCATTTCTACGATCGGTTGCCGTTGTTCCATATTTGATTGAAAGGGTGTCAAAACACGTGTTTTAGGAAAAAAATTGGAGGTCGTCGAATGAATAGCTACGTGAATTATTGTCAAATGCCCTCAGTCGGCCGGTCACGTAGATTACAGTCAAGTCGGATTCCGCAACCGGCTGCCGCCGCGATACCGCCAGTTCGCCGCCGCCGCAGCCGCGTGGCTCTCTCATCTCGCCCTTATCCCTTATCACGAGAAACGGTGGCCACTCGGCCCGCGTGACTTGTATATTCTCGACACCTACCACTGTCGGCGATCGCACTATCGCAATCGGCGATAGTCAAGATACTACCTTTATTGTGTTGTGACGGTTTTATGATTCTTCGTAACATGACATTTATGACTCCGTCTGTTGTTATATAGACGAAACCGCGAACGATATCGACACTGCGGCTGCCGCGGCACGCAGGGTTAAATTAATGTGATTGATAAAGAAAAACAACGGAACTTACAAAAAATACCGGTAAGTATACAACATAATGTGAGCATAATTGCAAACATTTTAATTCTACTATTGTTGATGCTCTTGTCTGCAATTTTACAAGTTGTTCATAGTATGGTGTTATAATTATTGTTATTGGTAATGTAACAATTAGGACAATATGTCGTTCAATCCATTATTGACATAGGATCCAATATTTCAAGTAGGTATGTAATGAAATTGCAAACGATTTACGTTTGTCAAGGCTCTACATTTTATGTAACCTTCCGTTTATACTGAGATTGTAAAAAGTATGTTCATGGAGTGATATTTACGTTATATTGTATGAATTTATCAATGTTATTAAGTACCTATACTCGTAGGACTCGGATTAGATATATTTTATCATAACTTTGAACTAAACAATGAAAAATCATAGTCAAAAATGTCAAAATACTTTTTATTTAAAGTTTTACTTAAGCCTTTTAAGTTTTACTTAGTCTTTTTTCATATTTTTTTATTCATAGTAGGAGGGGCCCTTCTACGTCTTTTAAACTAAGAACGAAAGGACGGACGAAATGTTTTTATAGACCTAACAATAACCGTCATAAAGGGTGAAAGCAATAAATCATTCCCATTTTACGTGTAGGTGAAGGTACTAGAGGTACCGGTACCATTACCAATAATAATAATCCAATTTTCCAAATTAATAATTGAATTAAAACAAGATTATTTGCTTGACATCGTTTAGTTAAAATGTTAGATGCCATTTTTATATTTATTTAAGTCAATGCAAGCGGTTTTTTTCGTGTGTGCAATGTTACCCCCTAGGGCTAATGTAATTCAACTTACGGTACCCGTTTTTGTTTTATTCCGCTATTTTGTCGGCGTACAAAATTTCCGCATTCTAGTAGGTATAAGTACTAACGGTCACAGATAATATAAGGGATTTTTATTTTCGGGGTTCCTAGGCAACCTCTATAAATGTAACTGTAGAAGCAGCACGACACATTACCTGCAGCATTCATGGGAGCTTTTCCATTTTTAGGGACACTCAAGTAGCGTCTGATTAATAAGCTTTATTGTAAACAAGTGAGGAGTGTTTTTTCAAAAGGGCTTATTTTCATTATGTCAATAGAGATTATTTCTCTTAGGATAACATAGAAAAAATAATGGAGACAACCAAATAATCGCGAAAAAAAATCGTAATTATGAGTTGAAATTAACCCTCGATTGATAATTAATTTACTCATAATTAGGAGATTTATTTTTCGGTTGTCTCCATAGCAAAAGTTGGTGAGTGTGACTGTCCCTAGCTCAGAAGCAGCACAGAAGGCCCTTACGGCACCTGAAGTGGACTCTATACTAGTTTGAAACGGCATCCAAGCTCTGACCAAACTTGGAAGGTGAAACAAAGTGCAAGTGGTATGGATCCCAGGGCACGAGGGCTTTTTGAGCAATGAAAATGAGAATGAGCTTGCAAGAGGTGGTTCTACAAACAACTTTGTAGGCCCAGAACCGGGTGCGCTTTCATTCACATAACTTTTTAACTCCTAATATCGGAAGTCCGAAAATGAGTCTCATACAATTTTATATCATAATGATCACTCTTCATAATTTTTATTATAATAAAATATTGAAACTCCTAATCATTCGACTTCATAATGTTAATGTTCATACATTTGTTTATACTATTTTTTCATTTATAAACGTTTTCATATATTTCTTGATCATAAGTGTTATATATCCTACGAGTATACATTGAAGTTCATACTGTCAATAGTCATACTTTTATAATAATTTAATGCTGCCAGAAAGGTGGGTTAGGTTAGGTTAGAACTGCGACCCTCACAGAACGCAAATGCTGCCAGAAAGGTGGGTTAGGTTAGGTTAAAACTGCGACCTTCACAGAACCAAAATGCTGCCAGAAAGGTGGGTTAGGTTAGGTAAGAACTGCGACCCTCACGGAACCAAAATGCTGCCAGAAAGGTGGGTTAGGTTAGGTTAGAACTGCGACTTTCACAGAACTAAAATGCTGCCTGAAAGGTGGGTTAGGTTAGGTTAGAACTGCGACCCTCTCAGAACCAAAATGCTGCCAGAAAGGTGGGTTGGGTTAGGTTAGAACTGCGACCTTCACAAAACTAAAATGCTGCCAGAAAGGTGGGTTAGGTTAGGTTAGAACTGCGACCGTCACAGAACCGAAATGCTGCCAGAAAGAAAAATTATGACGACAGTGTGTTATGAGCTCGCAATCATAGGAATTAAAAAAATATGACGACTGTGTGTTATGAGCTCCGATCATAGGAATTAAAAAAATATGAGGACTGTGTGTTATGAGTTCCGATCATAGGAATTAAAATGTATGAACATAAAATGTATGAAGAAAAAAATTATGAATTATTATGAACTCCAATCCGTAGTACAATCGTAAATAGGAATACAAATTTTATGAGAGCCAATATGGACCCCCCAGAACCATTTGTGGGACTCTCATAAGGAACCATAAAAACAGCCATAAAAGGGCGAGTTAGATGGAAGCACCAGGAAGAGTAGAACAATCTGACGGGGATCAGACATTCAAAGCTCTTTATGCACGAAGTAGATTGGGGCTGGAACAAAAAGCTTTAAAAATATAGCAAAAGACAACTGAAACTCATAAGTCATAACGAGGGTGTTTACGGGACACCTTGGGGTCAAAACTCTTTTGGTCAAAATGGATCTTTCTGACAGCACAGACTGTACCTAAAATGTGTGGCGAGGAAGAGGAGAAAGTGAAACACTTGATGTGCGAATGTCATTCCCTCGCCAGACAAAGGATAAAAGACTTCAAAAGAAGTAGATCAAAATGCTGCTGCTAGGGTCCATCCTCAAACATATTGAGCTGATAGAACAATCCCTGGGGTAGGCGAAGCAGGGGGCACTTACACAAAACATCCCAATGGGTCGAAGTGTATCCGTAAGAGCCCCACTAATAAGATAAGATAAAGACAAACTGTCTCAGTGTTGCCTGTTCACTCTTGCTACACGACTCAAAATGTGAACTGTAGATAGTCAGTATACAGGGTGTAAGTCTAATACGGGCGAAGCTCTTAACGGGTGTTAGTTTACGACATAATAAGTACATTCAAATAACTTTTACTTAAAATTAGAGCAGCTAATTTTTCCATACAAAATAATTCGGCGCGCAATGTAGAGCAACATACGCGAGTTCAGCACTCGTTGACAGCTAATTTCAAAAGCAGATGACATAACTGCTTTGTCAACAAAAACAAATGTTTGTACCTACATTGCTGCTCCGATAATCTTAAAAAAATTCTGTGGGGTCATAATTAAGAGTAACTTTAAAAAAACCTTGTAATCTATGATTACACTAATGAATCCCATGCCTGGTTTAATTGATCGCCCGTATTAGACTTACGCACTGTATATTATAGTATGTATTTTTGATACTACCTTAAACTGCAGTCCTTGGTGATGGCCTAATCAACCTATTTTCTAATGTTTTATTGATAATTTACAACAATTTAATATCCAATGAATCACATGATTACAGTTTTGTCACAGTTGTAGAAAGCTATCCAATTCTGACATGTGTCAAATTAGTGTTCGAACTACATTGGTACTAAATAGATAAATTATCCTTGCAATAACGGTTCATCGTACTAAAAAAGCTAATAGTATTGAAAATACACGTTATATAAAATATACAGCATAGCAGTTGTCTTGATTATTATTAGATTTATATTTCTTAACAAGTGTACATAATAAATTAAATTAATATTAAAAAAATAATCTTAACATTTTTCATCTGTAAACCTTGTTTGTTCTTGCTGATATTGAAACGGACACGAGATTACAATCTATCATGTGACGGTATCCTCTTAAGTCTAATCAAGAGCAATCCTCTCCTTTCGATGATCTCCACATTTATCATAAAAATCTTATAAGATATTGTTGTAACAAACAAATCGATGAGCATAATCCAAAACTGAAACATATACAGTGTGGAAAAATCGAATGACACATGGATGGCAACTACCTTAAATATTGTAAATAGCACATTTTGTTTTTTATAATAAAAATATATTGTTTAAAACTGGCCAAATAGGACTAGACTCGCGGGAAAAGGGTTTCGAGTGTTCACGAATATTGAGATTTTCTTGATATTTGACTATATATACAATCTTAGAACTTATAGGTTTTCTTGTAGTTTATGTAATGAACTATTCTCTGATTTTTTTTCAAAAAAAATATTTCAGTTTTCATTCATCGCCTTGTTTTTTAAACAACTTCAATATTAGTTACCTTACCAACATAAAAAAATGTATATTTAAAATGTTCACACTAAGCCCTTTCACTTGATACATCACATGATACAGTTTGCAAAACTTAAACAATAGTATTTCATATGTGTGCTTTTCAACTCAATGGGTCCAGTATTTCGAAGCAAACCGTTTTAACAGAGAGACAGAACACTCCATTTTTACTGACACCTTCACATATTTTTGCGGCCTTCCTAGTGCAAGATACTATGCCGGTGACTGTACCTACAGTCCGCCAATCCATTCGCCTTGCTTGTTCAGTGAATTTTAGTATATTCTTTCAAAAAAATTTAATTAATTATAATACAACAATATTCAAAAGCGTACGTAGCAATCTCGAAATCATTAAAATTCAAATAAATTGTAAATCGTAATCTGACCAATGTGTTATGCTTATCGTTTGATTTATGTATACAATAAAAATACGAATTCAAACATAAAATTATATGATCATTGATATTATATTGTAAAAAATTATCAATACTTTTCTAATCGCCTTGAAAACGTCACTGCGGCTGTGACATCAGCACGGTGCTGGAATATTAATTAGAGAGGAAAAATTATACCGCTTCACGCATCACAAGTAGATAAACAGGACTTGCATACTGGAGGCCGATTCGACTTATTCAACGACAGTTTGCTCCGTGACATGCATCTGTGGTAAGGAACCAAATTTAGTAGTAACCGAAGGCTAATTTTATCATTATGTGAAGTATATGCTGAGCAAAGACCTCTTGGAAGTTTTGTACGTGTAGTTACTGTTTCCCTATATCAGAATTATTATCCTAATAAAAAGAGGAGAGATAACCTCAAACAGATTGAAATAAAATTATGCCCAAGTTGAAACATTTTGTAAATAATGTGGTAAATTCGTTATTTGCTTTACGAATAAACAATTTTGATTTGATTTGCTTTTACTGTGAAAGTAACTTCCGTTTGAAGGTTTTTTATTTCATTTCAAGTTTGAGAAAGCACTAATGCTTGGTTCGCTCCACCGAATATACCTACACGTACACAGCCTGCTAAATTTGGTTTCCCGGCGTCCGCAGTAATATTTATATATTACATCACCTATTTCTGAATGCATGAAGTATTTATTAATGTATTACAGTTATTTACATCTTATACGCAGTAAAAAAATATCTGTAGAATAAAATGCAGTATTATCAACAATTGTAAAGGCAAACAATCTGAAAAATCGAGAAGAACGTGAGGCTATCAACGGATCTTGTATTGCTAATCTACTGATTTGCTCTTTAATGTGACATGTAATTGCTATAATTTATCAGTCTTGCGCAGTAGGTATAGTATAGATTATGTGTTGGACATTGTCTTTTATTTAATTATTGTTCTCGTAATCCACGAGTGAGAAGCCAAAAGCGCCGATATTTACACCTGAAATAACACCCCACAACTCACAAGTCACATTTATTAGATACTAGCATAGGTAATCCGGAATTTCGTTTTATTTAACAGCACAGGGTCCGTAGGAAAGATGTCAATCGCTAACACTCAAACGCAACCAAATCGCTACTGCCTATTTCACACGAATCAAAATGAGAGTTTCATCTGTATTACAAGTAACAAGCTTTTAATAAACGGGCCCCTGAGCTTTAGCGATTTGCAAAAAACTTAGCATTGCACTGTGACCATTTTAGGCTTCCATTTATCAACGAAACTGTGATTCATCAGTGACGCAGTATCCATGTTCCGTTTGATTTAAAAACCTATAAAGTTCAATTGTCTTTAACGTGACGGGAATAAGTATTCGAAACTCTTGATTCATGTTTGGTCTAATTTTTTCACTCATAATATGGTGACGTACTGTTTCGTTCCAGATGTTAAAATTGTATCATCGATAAAAAATATATTATAAATATTAGAAACCTTTCAGCGAGTTCCGTTAATTACTCAAATATTTCTTAAAACACAAACATGTCTTATGTACTACTTAAAATTAATAGTTACGCTCATAGTATCACTGACGACTTTTACTCGTTTTAAGTCACGTAACTAAACCGAAAATCCAGTAACTTTTCAGAATAAACCCTAAATATTTATGAATGACCAATGTCACTAGTTACCGTATTAGGTTTTGAAAGTCTTTTTGATAAACAACTACGAGTAGGCATAGTATTGTCGTATTAGTCGCAGAATTAATAGTAATTCTCAGTTATTGTTATCACGTGAGTCTATTTGGATTCTGTACCGAATGTTAACGCGAATTAATTGTTTGGCCTCTATTTGTTATTATCTCGGCATGAATATTATTAGCTTTGGTATTTACTATGTATATGATCAAAAACAGTAAAACATAAAAATATAATTTGATTTTGAAACTAAATAAAATATATAAAACAAGTATGTTCTCGCATAACAATTGATACATGTATATGAAATCAGATCAGTAGCTCAGAATTGCTAGAAACGAGAGAATTCTAGACTTTATTTAAAAAAAAATGTGTTCTCCTACACAGGTGGCATAAATCGTGAAATTTTGTTAACAATTTCAACAAGTAAGTACATTTAGGGCCTATTTCACCATCCCCGAATAAAATACATCTGCCCGATAAATGTCTGCAATCATTTTCTCATACATATATGGACTGATAAATTTATCTGACAGATATATTTGTCCGCAGATGTGACGGAATGTGAAACGGGCCGTTAGTAAATGTCAATGCTTCGCTTAATTCGGATTCGGACTGCCTAGGTTAATAAGCGATTTTAACAATATACGTTATAAAGCTGTAGTCTTTTTTATGCAATATATTTTCAACCCATGTTCGGCAAAGTGTTAATCACATGTTTGCAATATTGATTGAAAGTACTCACGATAATTTACAGTTCTGTGTATTCTAATTGACATTGTCGTAGCCAGCGGGCTAGGCGTGACGCCGAGGTGCCACTTACGCAGGGACGCCGAGCAGGCCAGTGCAGCGCACTATCCTTTTAATATCATAGTCATTATCAACACAACAATAGTAACACACGCTTGATAAACAAAGCCGCGTAGTGGCTACACATACCAGTGACAGTGACTGAAGAAGAGAACAACGTGTGCGCAGAATGGTCAGTTATGTTTGTTTACTTCGATACTTCTGTTAGATTTACTCATGCTCTAGTGAAACTTCTTCTGTAATAGACAATTTTGAGAATAGACTCCACGTTTCAAATCAGGAAAAATATTAATGCAGTTACATTTTTTCGGTAAGTCGTAAGTTAGTTTAAATCATACATGTAATAGATAGCCAGTTCCAATGGTTCATTTACCGCTCCGTAAAACAAACGATTGTTTTGACGTTTACAACCATTGAGAAAACTGAATTTCGTGTTTAGATTTAATGTTACTTTTTTACGAAAAAAATAGTCAACTCTCGTGGAAAGGGTTCCGTCCGTTTATCTAAAATTATTTTTTATTTCTATCTGTAACCTATTAAAATGTAACTTAAAAGGTCTAGTGTACAGGAAGCCATGATGAAGCTCATGTACACAAATATTAAGATTCTCTATGATATTTTAAAATACTTCAACGCCAAATGAATTGCCAGTTGATGTCAACTGGCAATTCATTTCGTTGAAGTTGCTGAAAGTTAAACTTTCTGTCAGTTAATTAAAATCCAAATAGGCATTCCCGCAGCGGGAGCTTGCCAGACGAAGGGATATACTTCTTATAATAAATCCAGCCAGTTTAATTCGACAGTAGGCTTAGCACATGATTGGTGCGACAGTATATCGCCGCGAGATAGACTTCCCGTGTTTTAGTAACTCTATCAATAAAAGAGAGATGGATAGTCTATCTTGCCGCGACATACTGTCGCACTAATCATGTGCTAAGCCAACAGGACCTTAAAACTGTGAGTCTGTCACTATTTACTGTCTATCGCTAACACCAAGGGGTAACTAAGGGTTACACCAAATTGTCTGTCAACGTTAAATGGTTCGCTAAAATGTATAGTACAGAATGTTTCATAGTAGTAGTTTGCTAATGTTGATTGGCTTCTCAAGTCTGGTTGGTGCAATGCGCCTTGTTTATTATTTATTATTATGTATTTTATCAATTAATATCTGATGATCATTAAGAAATGGAACTCTCCAAGATACCAATTCCATCTTAAGCATTTAATTTGTTAATTTAACCGACAACAAATGGTTGATTTAAGGAAGCCTAAAAAATATACCTAGCCGCGGATAAATAAAATAATCAAAAGAGTGAAATTTTAAAGTACATAACCTGTAACAAGCTATATACACACGTAATGTTGACATAAAAATGTCGTGACGACGCAGTTAGATGCTGATCACGCCAATGACTTTATCATGGCGTTAACGCACCAATACCTTGGATCAATTGGTCAAGTGCTCATACAATATGTGTAGGACATACGCCCTATCTTTGTTAAGTAGTCGTTACGACCACAAATATGCGCTATTGTTTGTT
>JALPQI010002596.1:0-85686 GCA_025490895.1 Thaumatotibia leucotreta
ACTTCAAATACATTTTGCAACCTCGCAAAGATTTAAACCGCTACCAACCTACATTCCGAAGACAATTTTCGATCGAAATACAATCGGACCCAAAAGGATCCAATGAGTTCCGACTAGGGTTCCCACCCGTACTATAATATATAGTATAGTACTATATTTTACTCAACTGTACTGTATAATATATAAGCCAGACTGTATCTCCGTACCGTGATAGTTAGAGTTAAAAAAAATACTAAAAAGTAGAATAAAATAGATATTTTAGGGGGCTATACAACAAACCTGATTTTTTTATGACAAAAATGTTTAGCATCCTCCAAACCCGCAGTCTCACAGTTAATAGGCAGTCCTTAGGATCTTTCCTGTGAGCTCAGACGTGCTGTGGACGGATGCCGAAAATATTTTATTTTTATCATATCGCCAGTGGCTTCAATTTGGTGATTGTTTGGAATTTTGAAACGAAACGCATTCGCGGAATTCGCGGCAACTACAATTTGATAAATACCTACGTGTACTATTTTTAACCGACTTGAAAAAGGAGGAGGTTTACAATTCGACGAAATCTTTTTTTTTGTATGTTCCCCGATTACTCGAAGACGCGGTAACCGCTTTGGAAAATTATTTTTTTGTTTGAAAGGGTATAACTTCCAGTTGGTCCCATTGTTATCAAGTCCAGATCTGATGATGGAATCTTGGTGAAATCGAGGTAACTCTTCAAATATTATAGGCACACATGACATTTACATTACATAAAAACATGTGTTTTTTACATTATTATAAAAATACTATTTTGTCTTTAAAAAAAGGTGGCAACCCTAGTACCGACACAGTAAACCGCGATTGACCAATCTCGACCAATCTCTGCCAATCTCACGTAACTCCCTTCCGAGCCTTAATCCCGATACTATTTACTCGGGATCTTAGGGACTCCTTCTAACACCAATTTACCTAACAACGTACTAGACAAATTTGCTTAAACCACACTTGCTTTACTTAGTTTCCAACTCGTTACGTTCGGTATTAATACTACCTAGTCTTTGTTAACTTGAGTACATTACTTTAAGTTAAGCGCAAGTCTGCCGATTCAGGTTATTAGATTTACATAGGTACTTAAACTAATACAGAATAGATATGTTGTTGTTTAATTTAGGTACATTACTCGTATTTACACCGTGTTTTTATTGATATCCGTTAATTTAAAGGGAAGCTTATTTAGGTCAAAAATAATCAATTTTTCTGAGAAACTAGTATCTTAACTCTTACTGTTATTGAATTATTAAAAAATAAGTTTAATGACTGAACAAGTGTATTGCAACCTTCATTACATCCTAATGCTACTTTTTGACATGTGCCGCAGTCACCTGAAATTAACTTTTGTGTTATTCTTAAGGTTCTCTCACACTTACCATTTCATTTATTATGTATGAAAACGAAAAAAAAAATTTTTTTTCGCGTTCGACTAACAGCCATATGCCAGGTAGCTCCAATTAACGTACCAGACCGTCTGTTAAATTTGACGAAATTAAAAAAAACACGGTGTATAAAGCTGAGATGTCTTTCTACACACAAGTCTAAGACACGAGACGAGTCTCACTCCAAATTTACGAATTTGCGATTACATTTTCCATGGAACTTTATTATATCATGTTACCATAATTATAGTATTTTAACTAATTTAATTTCTGAATTAGCATACTTAGTATGTACCAGTATACCGAGTAGGTACCTAACAAGATTTAATAATGTAGATAATGAGATCAAAAAATTATCATTACGATATCTTGTTTATGCTTATCTTTCCAATAAATGTCGGCAAGAACCGTGATGGAATGTATTATTTCAAAGCATTGTTCTTAGTTTTATAAATTTGTCATAATAAATAATTAATAAACCAAAAACCTTACAAAAATATAAAACAAAACATAATACATAGAAAACGAATTAGGAAAGGAAAGTAAAGAATATGTCTTTCATCAACAGACCTACGAAAGTTCACAGTTCACGTCCTCTTAATAACATTTTGGTTCGCTAAAAATTTTATCTCTTTTTAAACGAATAAAAATCTTAAAATTAAATAATTCTACTTCCAACAACAGCGATATCTCACACTCAATATTCGTGCACTAATTTTCCTTTAATTATGTCCGCTATCATTAGCAAACTTACCGTTTCAGAAGTGCACTCCCGAGATTCAATAATCAAGCCGCAGTTACTCAAAACCGCGCTGATATCGAAAGTTTATCACAACACAAGTTCAAATCCAAATGTACACAGACCACTCCACTTTCCGCGGTTTAGATCGACTCGAACATACGACGCGATGTATTGCAAACTTCGCGGACGAGAAACACAACCACCCTGCTGCAGAGAGCGCCAGTGACTGTGATAACGAGGGCCCTCCAACCTCGGCAGGAGTAAACCTCTGTCTCGCAACCCCTAGTTCCCTATTACCGACCAACACGACTCTGATTCCAACGCTCGCTGTAACTATTTTCCACGAACGTAGATTTGTTTCGCGGCCAGAGTAATTCGGTTCTTCGCCCCAACGCGCATGGAGCTTTTTTCACAATTCGTGCTAGTCAAGTAGAGCCTTTTTTACACCTGTAGGACCGCTATGGACAAGATGCCAACTTTCTAAACTAAACCTATAAGCGCTCTATTGGTACGGTGAATTACGTTGTTTTTATTGGTTCGGGCAATAATAATAAAGCATTTAGGAAATTGGATGCTCGGCGATTACTGTCTGTTTCGTACGTGTCGTAATTTCGTGTTTTTTGTTAATGTAGGTGACATTTTCTGGGTCTGGTGTGGATTACACGGCCGCAGGGAAGTCATGCAAGTGCAGGGCAAATTGGATAGACAACTGAGTTGATAATGCTGGCTTGCGAAGGCTGGCCTTCCTTACGCAACTAATCTACTCAAAGGTATACAGGGTGTCACTGGGTTTGGGACAGCGTAAAGTAATAAGTAGTTTACTGAAAACGTCTCACTTATTTGCTTGCCGCTGTTGGCCGCTTTGACACTTAATTCGCATAAAGACACCAGCTGATTCCGTTCTTTTCCTAAAATTCTCACGTAATTTGGTTCATCAAATAAAATAATGCTACCCGAGAGTTTGTGAACTAATACACAAAATGCATTTTGTAACTAATATACAAAGTCGTGAAAAATATGTTTATTATTTATTATGGAACAATATTTCACAAACCTACCATTCCGTGTGTCGTGCGTGGGTATCATTAATAGATACAATAGTATTTAAATTGGTAAATACTAAGGAAAAAACGACAACTACACTTACATTGAATATTTTTACTGAAATTTGAATAACCCATAATGCAACTCATTCTTCAAGTATAAAAAAAAAACTAAAATTACAACCAACACTGCCAATTAATTAAGTGCAAGACATATCGTCGATTGTAATATGAATTAATGTAACCACCAAAAAGACGAAATTGAGTTAAGTATACCGTTCGACTGCAAATTTCCTGCTCTTTCTAACGGTGTATTTAAAATATTGATATTCGGAAAAAAATGTCGATTACGTTAACAAAAACTTTGCCATTTTATTTGGTTTCTACGTTTTTTATTAACGTATGTAAAGGTTTCATAAAATCATAGGCAATATTTTAACGTAAGCACGAATTTGTAAGTGCAAAATATGTCCTTCACCATATTTTTAAAAATGTCAATGCTGTAAGCGCCATTTGTAATGTAAGGCTTAAAAGCAATTTGGTTTCAATTTGTGAGTTACACTAAGTTACGAAATCCACTTTTGATGATTTTCATTAAGCTATTAAAGTATCTACATTTTTTTAATATTTAACGTAAGCACCAGCCATTTCCTGAACTACAACTGTGGTCAAAGTTAGTAACTGTGTGTCAAATAGACCTCTCAAAAATAAAACAAACAAGATAAACATCATTTCCATAGGATAATTAACTAAAAAGATACAACATACTTTATAAATGTCAAATTCGTTTTTGAGCTCTCCTGAAAAATCATCATTTGGTGATTACATTAATTCATATTACAACTGACGATATAATTATGCTCGTACATCGAAACAGATAAAACTCGTCATAAAAAATATCATAATATAAATTTAAACCATTAATTCATTCAAATTTAGCTAGGACACGCACTTTTTGCCTAAAATCCTACCTTTACTTAACCTATATAAAAGAACCCACATTGAAATATATGTCAGTCTTAATACTCGTAAATAGTCAGTTGTACATATCTATAAAAAAATACCGTCTCAAAAAGTTACCAGAGAAAAACAGACAAAACTCAAATCTAAATTCTTTGTCCACAGGTCACCCTGTATATTTATTGCGTCAAGTCAGGTTATGTGTCTAACATTACGAGAAGTCAAATAAAACTAGGAACTGTACTAAGTCTGACGAGAGGTTTTCGGATATTGAAATCGTAAACCCTTTCGGGTGATCTCAGGATCGACTCCACGGATCACTTACCTATTTAAGTAGTTAAGATAATTTAAGGAGGGTTTTCTGAATAACAATAACCAGTGCGGCAGCACTGTGGCGTCAGGTCCAGAAACTTGTCCAAATTCTCAGAGCGCCTACAGTTTCGTGTTTTAATGTTTTGTTTGAGTTAATAAAATTATATAAAAAAATAAAAATACTTTCTAGTTATTTTTTCTTTGTAGCTAGTTAATTATGTTTCTTAGCGGGACCTTACAGCTAAGTGGTGCCAACTAGTGGCATACGTTTTCGAGAAATCCCTCTTTGAAACATTACGCGACGGTAGAAATAGTTTTAGAATAATGACGACTAGATATGGCAATATTCTGCTTATTTTTATGTTTCATCGTCAAAAAATAGGTGGTTTTACGTGGTGTCTGGGTAAAACTAAGTCTTTGTATACATGTAGCGCAAAAACCTTATCTACTCGAATGTAGATATAGGTATACATTTTTTATAAGGTCGATTAGCCTTACCATGAGTTCGTAAAGAAGGTATACGTTAGCGATTATTCGATATCTAAAGCAGTCTATCACGCTAACACTGGTGTATTATTGACTAGATCGATCTATCTCGACGCCCATGGCAAATCTGTCTCGCCATGCCCATGGCTTCCTTCAACAGCCTCTCAACACCACCGT
Organism: Thaumatotibia leucotreta; assembly: GCA_025490895.1. Taxonomy (NCBI): domain Eukaryota; kingdom Metazoa; phylum Arthropoda; class Insecta; order Lepidoptera; family Tortricidae; genus Thaumatotibia; species Thaumatotibia leucotreta. Next base: position 5,130 of record JALPQI010002596.1, read on the forward strand.
CCCCAAATGACGGTGCAACGACCGTCCCACCGTCGTGAGATGCGACCCGGCCACAGCTGGATAGCCTCTACTCCCATACCTCATACTCCTGAAGGAGTATCGTTTGTAGACATATTCGTTCATCTATCTCTTTAAGGTCCTTCCCACGCTGCGTCTTCTAAGGTTGAAGTATTGATGCATCATGCGGTGTCTATGAAAGGTAGTCCAAGATTCAAACTAGGTCAGCAATGTGATGTGGAGGTACATTCGGAACTTGTACGTGGATGGTTGCCAACGTCTTGAACAAGTAATAAACTTAGTTAATCCCGTTAGCGTGGGATATAGGACATTGATACACTGATAGTGTATCCGTTTTGCTGTATACGAGTTCGATTCGCGCCTCAGTGTCCGGTGGATCTTATTTTGCTTTTTAGTATATCACCGGCTGAAAACAACTGGGGCGCGTTTTATAAAGTTACAATTTACAATTTCGCTGTTTACCTCTCTTTCTAGCCAATATGTGCGTGCGTTAGAGAGGCAAACAGTGAAATTATAAATTGTAACTTTATAAAACGCGACCCTGGTCTGCTAAACATTTATTGAGCTAAACAGTTCATTCTGCCAGTGTCTTTGAATATATCTATTATTTTTAAAAGTAACACATTACACCAATCGTCAGTACCGACAATACAAAAAAAAATTAGCTACTTAAGCAAATATGGCTGACTTTTCATAGCATTTGACGTCTCTGACACATATCGTGAAACACGTTCGCAGATATATTTTTTAGTTAATGTATGTAAACTCAAGCTTAAGTTCGTAATATTCCTATGAAATTGGCGTTTTTGGTCATAGACTTTAGTTGATCCCTAATTTTATTTACTAAAGAGAAACTTAGATGTGTTATTTGTTCTCAATAGTGCACTGTGTAACAAAAGTTTGTTCACACTAATAATAGTTTTTTTCCCTTAAATAATAATCAAAAATAAGCTTTGAAAACAACTTTTGCCACATGCTGCCGGTTTATGTGTCAAATAGGTATAAATGTATGATACTACTTACCTTGTTTTCTGAATAATCACGCCTTAGAAGTGTCTAATATTACCGGCAAAATTTGGTTTATTTTGATTTTGACATCAAAATAAACCAAATCTAAATACACAAAATTGATTGTATGGAAAATAGACTTTTCACAAAACTCTCCATACAAAACGACCTAACGACTCGCTTTGCTCATGGTTCAAATATAAAATCTTTTCGCTTGCTCGTGTTTCAATTTTATACTCGCGGGTATAATACAACTTTGGACCCTTGTATAACAAATACCTAACAAATAAAATGATGAAAAAAAAGATAAAAAATCAAGCATTAAAACTTAAATATACAAAAATAAGCTTTGATTATTATGAATTAAATTTGAAGTATTAGTCACGTATCAAAATTAACATATAAATCAACTAAGTATATTTATTACATTCTAGTTACATCATATGTAACAGATTTGTTATTTGAATAGTCACTGATTGATTTCATCCATCAAGGTTGAGGAGCAAAGATAGTAATTACACGAAACGATAATTAAAAATTAATTAAAAAATTAAAAAACACGACTGCCGTTTAAAAACATTCTTAAAAGTAAAAAATAATTCCTTTTTCAGGTTTATTCTTGTGAGCGTATCTACATATAAGCACTTGTCTTATTACTTACGATATTTTGTTTCGATTGCAGTCGGGGAACCTTTCATTACGGAAAATATAAGCATTATGAAGGTTCCCCGACTGCAATCGAAACAAAATATCGTAAGTAATAAGACAAGTGCTTATATGTAGATACGCTCACAAGAATAAACCTGAAAAAGGAATTATTTTTTACTTTTAAGAATGTTTTTAAACGGCAGTCGTGTTTTTTAATTTTTTAATTAATTTATTTATTTGAAACCTTTTAGTGTATTCGAAGATTCTTTAAATTTTGATAAGATTTGGAAGGCTGACCCTGCGGAGGGCCGAAGTTTGCTCCGGAGGCCCGAAGAGTTTCCATCCCAGGTATTTTGGGCGAAGCCGTAGGGCACGCCGCGCGAGGGCCGGAAGCCAGAACGTTAGCGAAACCAATGTAAATTTATGTTAAGTGAGTCCGAACTTCCGAAGGGTGAGCTTCAGGATGGGAGGCCAAAAGCAGATCTCGCGGAGGCCCGGACTATCACTTCGAAGGCTCAAGCGTGTCACTCGCAAGTAATTTAGAGCAAGGCTGAAGGCCGAGCTGTGAGAAAATTGAGCTACCATGCTTCTTCAACTACCCCAGTATCTGAATAAGCCGACATCCACGTAGGATCAAAGGCCCAACGGGTGAGACCACACGGTAAGACCATCCCTCTTAGCCTTTTGACCGCCAGACGAACGAGTATGCTGAGCTCCAGACGCCACGCGTACGTGATTATTGAAACGAAATTTAACTTTACGGCGTCCCGCGTAAGTTTCTACTGCATTGGCATAGTTGGCGGCCATTGGCGGTCAAAGGGTCAACTGTCTTAAGCCCGACAGATCGCTACAAACTCTATTAAGCCCGACAGGTCGCTACAAACTCTAACGAAGATCAAGAGCTGAGCTCCGCGTTGAGTCAACGGCCAAAAGCGGCCCTCAGAGGTGCGCCAGCTCACGAGGCCGAAAGCTGAGCCACCAGAGCCCAGCGTTACCATGATGGGCGGTGAAATAGGATAACATAAAAAATAATCGAAGTATTGAAGTAGTATTGACAACCTGCGAAGACCGTAAGCCCTGCTCCGCGTATAGCTGAAGGTCCAAATCGTCCCTAAGAGGGGCATTTGTTCGCGAAGCCGAAAGCCGAGCTACTAGAACCCAGACATCGGCCCGGACCAGTGGAGGAAGAGGCCCGGACTCTCACTAAGAGTACCCTAGCATGACACTTGTAAGAAATTTAAAGCAAGGCCGAAGACGGAGCTGCGAAAAGCCGAGACGAGCCGAGGACTTGGAGCGTCACTATCGGGGTGCTCTCGGCGCGATCCCGAGGACAGGAGGCTCGATGGGCGAGTCCGCGCAGTACATCCGTCCTTCTTAACTATCTTAACAATCGAAGCCAGAGCTTAGCGCTGTCAGGGCATGTAATGGAGTGAAACATAAAAAAGAGCCGCATGCCCGACGATCGTTGCCGCAATTTGCGAAAGTTGTAGACCGCACTCCGCGTAGGACTGATAGCCTACCAGAGGGGCGCCGGCTAACGAGGCCGAAGACCGAGCTACCAGAGCCCAGCGCTCCTTCGCTATACAATGTAAAAGTGTAGCTTTAAAAAGGAATCTCAGGGCCGCAGACCCGACAATTCGTATCGAGAAAATGTGAAAGCTGAACGTGTGGCCCTTCGGCCATACGCGAAAAAGGGCCTAAATACAATTAATATTTTAACATATTTCAAGTTTTAATTTTGATGCGCCTGTATGGCACGTAGGTATAGCACTTTTCTTTGGCCACAATTGCTGTTATTACTGTATTGTTAGGTACATTCGCCTGATATTCAAATCATATCTAGAAATCCTCGATATTATTGAGGTACGTAGAACGTACATACATGGCATTAGCACATGATTAGTGCAACATTATGTCGCTGCAAAATGGACTATTCATCCCTCTTTTATTCATATAGTTAGTAAAAGATGGAAAATCTAACTCGCGGCGACAAACTGGTAGGTACATCAGTTTGTCGCCGCGAGATAATAGATAGAGATCATCATGTACTACTACTACTACTCCGCTGGCTCAGCGACCCAAAGTGGATCTTAGCCTCCGATACGAGTTGGCGCCAATGCGCCCGGTTTTGTGCGATCTCCTCCCAGTTCTCTGCATTCAGGGCGCGTAGGTCCTTCTCCACCTCGCCTTTCCAGCGGTATCTTGGTCTACCAACCGGTCTATGTCCACTGGGTCTTCCTAGGAAGGCCTTCTTCACCGCCCTATCAACTGGCATCCTAAACACATGTCCGAGCCAGCGAAGCCTTGCGGATTTAATCTCGCCGATGATGTTGGGCTCAGAAATGATGTCCTCCAGCTCTTGGTTTTTTCGAATTCTCCAACTACCGTCAGGTCTCTGGGTAGGTCCGAGAATTTTGCGGAAGATTTTTCTCTCTGCAACAAGGAGCTTATTCTCTTCTTTTAAGGTGAGCGTCCACGCTTCGCATCCATACATTAAGATCGGTCTAATGATAGTCTTGTAATTGTAAATGCGAATCTTGGTCCTCCGGTGCATGATCTTGGACACTAACACCTTATGAAGAGCTGCTGTGCATCTAAGGGCGCCCTGGATGCGAAGCTCAATCTCCTCTTCCCTGCAGTTTGTGTCATTTACCACGCAGCCCAGGTATTTGAACTTCTCATCATCATCCACATTCAGGTCTTCTCTAGGCTCCAGGACGTTCCTGTGCCTCCGCATGTGCAGATACACGGTCTTTTCCTTGCTGTACTAAGCATACATAATATATGTGGTTAAATGTCTCGTATCTCGCAAACTATTTACGTTGGTACATGTTATTTCCATTTTTATTAAATATTGTGTTGTAGCTATTTTCCGCAACTCGACATCTACCTAACGTGCCTATTTTATGTCAGCCTCCGTAGCCTAGTTGGTAGTTACCCGGCAAGGGCATTATTTGTGTATTTATTTATCACAAATATTTGTTACTTGGTCATGGCTGTCTATATATTTAAGTATCTATTATGTATCTATCTATCATATATATCGTCGCCTGGTACCTACCCATATCACCCTTAATTGAGCTTACCGTGGGACTAGGTCGATTTGTGTAAGATGTCCCAAGATAATTATTAATTTATTGTACATAAGTTTTGATGTACATAAGTTTTTCGAAAAACTCATCAGAGTTTTTCGAAAAACTTATGTACATACAACAAGTATTGGGCCAGCGTTGGGACCACAAGCTCAAGCTGAGGATTGAACCCACGACCGCGGCGTAGCAGCCGTGCGTTGTACCACTCGACCACAAACACTTATATAATGTATCTGTTTCATACACACTAAGCCCGTGTCAGCGGTGACAGTTCTGTCACGGCTTAGAATTCAAATAAAAATTTCAATACCGCGATGTAGAACATTTCGAGTTTTCTCTTCATACATATACTTAAACATATAACTTGTATATGTATTTACAATCTGCATGTAAAATGCTTTAATTTGATACCCAAATCATAGCGTTTGGATCACATATTATTCTTTGTGATTTGATTGCATTTTAATGAATCTCGCTCTTGTTGAATAAGTTACACACATATAAGTTATGTACATATTCGTAATCGTTGTTTGAAGCTCTTCATTTTGATACCAAGTTCGATAGGTTTCTTTCATTTTTATTTTTTTTGGTTAGATAATATTGAATTTCTAAGCCGCCATATTATTTTTAACGTGACGTCACATATCCTATGTTACCCGCGACGTCACGAGGATTCTAATGATACCTTACACTATTAAAAACGGTTAAGTGGTCGCGAAGATCTGCGCGTTTAAAGAAAATATGAAACATACATAGGGACTGAACACATATACTCTCCTTTTGGCAGTCGTGTAAAAAGGAATGAAATCAATTCATCACGAAGTAATTAATGGTTCGTTACCAAGGTGTTTTAACCAATTATTGAGCTTCTATGTAACTTCTTTTCACCTTGAGCATTATTCAATGTGTATTATATATGTAGGGCAAATCGGACGAGGGCTAGTAGCAGATCGGACCCGGCGTGTTTTAGAATGAACCATCACCATCCGTGAAACTGTTGATTGTACCTAATTTTAATAATCACCAAATTCTAAATAAAAAAAACGACTTCAACCGATTTCTCTAATTTCCCATCACCACACCCTGCCTTAAGGGTGCGTCTCCACTGACGCGGTGAGGAGCGGAGATGTGCAAAATTGACCAATTACATTCTTCAAATTCAAAATTCGAAACACTGTGATGCGGTCTCATTGGCCGAGCTCCCATAGCTCCGCGTCAGTGGAGCCGCACCCTAATTGATGCCAACTTGGTTTATTTTCGATTTAAAAAAAATCGTAATCGGTTTTACGTGATATTGAGTTATTCGTCCATTTGATTTAATATCGCCTTTAATAGACTTGTAAACAATGTAGTAATAAATAATATTTTAACGGCAAACGGGACTGAATCGCGTAAACTTACGTTTAATATTATCTACGTTTCGGGCATGATGTTACACCCGTGGTCGCAAGCAGACCTAGTGGTCTGCTTAATCACTCATTATCACTCTTGGGGACTACCCCAACAGCTTCACGAGATTAAGGCCCCCTTGTCGATCGTTGTTAAATAATGAGATCAATGATTGATAATGGTAAACCATGTACCATGAAATAAACCATGTATTAAAAATGTATTTAATTTCCAATATACGTCATTGAATATTGCTAAATCTATGTTATTTAATCAACTATTACCGATACATTATCATCGGCTGACAAGCAAAACTCACTAAGTAACAAATACCTACTTGAAATAAAGCTCTTATCTCAGTTCTGATTTAATACTGACATAAGAAGTTGCTAAGAGTAGTGACAGTTTTATAGTGAGTTTTGCTTGTCAGCCGATGTTATCTTCTTCTTCTACCTAGCGTTGTCCTGGCCTTTGCCAGGGTCCGCTTTCCTGCTACATTTCCTCCCCTTTGCGCGATCCTGGGCATCTTCTACTGTAAGCCCATTCACACTCATGTCAGCCTTCACGACATCTAGCCATCGCATCGCGTCTTTGGTCTGCCGCGGGATCGGGGGCCGTCATACCGATACATTATCAAATGGGTAAAATAATATGATATGAATGAATAAATACATTTATTTCAAGTAATGATTTCAAGTAACTGATACAGTTTGTTAGTAGACGTATATTTATAATGTTAGTAGGTACTTAATTTTACTGTATTCTATTACACTATAATATATACACTGCTAGAAACATGCATTTCACAGCAGTGTCACATATACGGACAGTCCAATCTATCCGCTATCATACGCAGGATAGGACTGATATGGGTATTTCTTTGACCGTTTTGTTTACATTGTATTGACGGTGATTTTACTAAAGTTGGACTTACCGTCATTTACGTATTTATTGCATTCTTCATACTCGTACATCTCAAATGTATGGCAGCACTCAGAAAGAGAAATAGGGCCCGGTCTGGATATACAATTTCCATTCCATAGATGTCACAGATCACCTAGTGTACCTACAAGATAAGTGTTCCCGTGCTAATATACTCTCTCGGCCAAAGAACCCGGGTCGAGTAGGTATGTATCATAGAAAATACTGTAAGCACGCTGATTTCAAATAGATTTTTAAATGTTTACTGGATATGTGAAATCCAATTTACTATCCAATTTGTTATCAGGGCAGCTGAGTTGGCAGCGGTGCGTAAGACAGACTAATACTTGGTGCTTACCAACTATTTGTTTGCCCCATTAGCGGTTGAGACTACCGGTTGTTGGTGTTCGGAGGCACTGTCCTTCTTTGGAGAGGTGGGACGCCGCTTGCGGGAGAGGGGTTTGGACCCCCGCTATGGATCGTTCCTGGTGCAGAGGTATCGCAATAATAATTCAGCGTGGCAATGCTGCCAGTGTAATGGGCACCTTTGCACCCGGAGCTACACGGTGTGGGCTCTTTAATTAAAAAGTGTGCGTCGAGTGTTTGTTAGTCTGTAAGTTAAATTATTGTAACTATTAGTGCTGAATGAAATTGCTTAATTAAATAAATTGGAAATTAAAATTAATTTATATACTCATTTGTTATTTCCCTGATTTTCCAGCGAATAACTACAAAAACATGTTCTTTTATCGTCAGATATGTAACTCTGAGGATATAAAAATAGTAAGCCATGACTAAACAACCCCTTTTTCCATAGATTTTTGGCGGTTTTTTAAACGCTCCAAAATTTGCCTATACATATCAATCTAACGACCCTTTTATTTTATTTTTTCGAATCATATGATCATGTATGATTAACTCAGGAAAATAAAGACATATAATTTGATGCTGAAAAGGATTCTACTAATCCTGTAAATATTTGAAAACTTTCTTTGAACTCAGTAGCAGTATTTTCTATGAAAAGGCAACCTTTAACCTAATCATGTTTTGCCTTTGTATTTTTACGGAATGTTCAAAATCATAATTGTTTTGATGTTACATCATCATCATAAATCATCAGCCTATCTCAGTCCACTGATTGACGTAGTCCTCTCCTATAAACTATGCCTATATACGCATTTAGCAAGAAAGTGCCCATAATCGCCACGCTGGGCAAGTGGATTGGTTGTCGTAGTAATGTGTTCACTATGATGCCCATCTAATTTTTTTATCAAAGAATGGTCAATTGTTCAGTGACACTTCTATCCCTTAGTCGACTCTTATGACACCCGCAGAAAGAGTTGGGGTGGTGACGAAAGTATTCTTTCTGCCGTCACCACACGGAAAATGCTGTTACAATTAGCTTCAATGTCCAATGTAGGTATCCATTGCACTAAAATTGACAGAAAGATAAATTCGGCCGTTTCCGTGTAAATACGAAGGGAAAATTGGAAACTAGACTATTGCAGCTAAGTGTAGTGACCTCGCCATCCTCGCATCATAAATGCGGAGTCTAGTGTTAATCTATGTGAGATGTCACTTCAAATAGACTGTGCAGGCAGTAAAGGCACCTAGCAGTAAGGCACAACTATCCATCTCGCGTGCCTTTACATTCCAAACTATAATATCTTCTTCACTTTAAAAGCTGGGATCTTGTTGGTGCAGGTTGGTGAAGTGCTCTCCATATTGGTCGATCCGAGGCCAGCCTTTTAATATCCTGGTACGACACGATCCCTACATGCTCCTTTACCTGGCTTACATAACTTTTCCTTGGTCTTCCTCTCCCTCTCTTTCCATTTATTCTCCCTTCTACGATGTTTCGCATGAAGTGATCGTGCCGTAAAAGGCTCTTAGCCAAGTTGACAAGCGCTAACGCTTAGTATCGTATCGTAGTTTTCGCTGTTTGTCACTCTTTCATATTTGTGCGACAAAGACAGGCAGCTGCCTTTCGTTTACGATTGACGATTAAGCGTTAGCGATTGGCAACTCTCTAAGCACCCAGGTCATTCTTTCTCTTCTAAGAATTTAATAATTTCCAATAAACTTCTCCCTTCGTTCACGTTTCCTATTTCGAACTGCTTTATTTGTCACTCTTTCCATTCAGCTTATCCCTTCCATCCATCTCCTGCACCACATTTCAAAACTATACCATATAATATAATCCTTTGTTACTGAATATTTCTAGATCGAGGACAGAACAAGTTTTGCATCGTGCCTGGAATTTTAATAAATGTAAATAGGATTGAATTAAAATGTATTATACGATTGGTCTGGTATGTAGATTATTGCGTTGGCCTGAACTTGTTATGCTTGCTTAGAATTTTGAATACAATTACTTATACTATTCGTCAGGAGAATCCAAAAAATATGCAAACAAATATGGCTGACTTTGTTTGACACATATCGTAAAACACATTCGGAGAGATATTTCTACTTTTCTACGTTTTCTTTCTACTAATAAACATCAATAATTTTAACTTAAAATGTATGTGAACTCAAGGTTTAAGATTTTTACGTTGGTAATGAAACCAAGAGTGTGTTTTAAAAGTGCGTGATTATGGAATAACTGTTTTCTACTGTAGAATGGCATAGACGATATGCGTATCCCTACACGTTCTTAAGCGGTTTACATATAATTTTGAGAATCGTTAAATGTGTGTACCACTTATTCACTACATCAGACTACGATATGCCAGTCCACTGCTGGACAAAGACCTCTCCTATTACCTATGCGCATGGATGCATTAGGAGGTAAATGCCCATAATCGCCACGCTGGGCAAACGGGTTGGCGATCGCAGTATTGTGTCCCCTATGGCAGAGATAAAAGGTTATTATAGCTCTTTGCCTATGGTGATCCCATCATCAATGTTTAATAAATTAATGGTCAGTAACACTTCAATCCCTTAGTTGACTCTTACGGCAACCACAGGAAGAGTTGGGGTGGTGACAAAACAAACAATAATTTATAAATTCTTACACCACGCAGCAAATATACCAATCGAAATTTAATTGATGACAAGTATCAGGGGACTACCGAATTGTATGTAGGTATTATCGGGTGAAGCTGCAGAGTTCTCCCTTTCTTACGTGTATCGGAGCTCTAAGCCGTGCAAGGCGACGGCAATAGATTTTTCGAATACCCACTTTACTAAAATTTTCACAACAACAGTGACAAATTTGCGTCACTGTTCACAATAATGTGGGCATGACTCCAAATTTCATTAAATGATTAATCAATCGAATAATTTCTTCAAATTTTATTTCAAAGCCTTATCAGGTGACTTTTACACAGGTTTTCATATTTACCGATATACCGGTAACTTTCTTAAAATTATTATTCATTCAATTAAATTTAGAGGCACGTCCATTTTATTTCGAACAATGACGCCCATTTATCCGATCTCTACTCGTAACATAGAAGTACGCACCGTATTCTTGTACTATACGGAGTGATACTAAGTTACTAACATAATTAGATACGAGTATATAGCACAGAACCTCGCCAAAGTTACTTACCGGCGTAATAACTTGAAGATCTGGTAAGGTAACGTATTGCAACGGATAGTCCTCTTGTCATAAGTATTGTTCTTGTAGCAGTAGCCCTACCATGAGCTATCGCTACGAACACGCATATTAATCACGCCTTAGTAGAATAAAATACAGAAAAAAAAACTGGTCGCTTTCTGCATTGACCCTACACATAAAGTGGGGATGATTTTTTTCATTAATAGACTTCTCTCCCGATCTTTTAATAACTATAGTGGAAAAGTATTGTGAAAACACAAATCAAATTGTTTATTAACTAAATATTTTGATATGTGCTTTTATTTTTCTCCTCAGTAGTCACACTACTTAATACTATATAAATTATAAATATTGGATGTCATATACCAAAGAAAAAACGACCAAGATCACCAACGTCCGAGGTGGGGATCGAACCCATGTGCTCAGCTTTCGCGGCTGATGCCTGCACCCCTTGGCCACTCGGTCTAAATTTAAAATATTATATTATTTTCGGTCTTTGGACGTTGGTGATCTTGGTCGTTTTTTCTTTGGTATATCACATCCAATATTTATAACTATAGTAAAATGAAATGGTTTAAAAGACTACTATTTTTTCGTATTCCTGACAGCGAACAGCATTTGATACCCATATCACGGGAGTGGATTTCAAACACCCAGTCCGCCATCTTCGGTAGGACGCCATATTGAATTTGTAATGACGTTTCTTCACTAAAGTCGCCTCCAAAATTAGGCGAACTAACTTGACAGTTCAATGCACGCCAATATTGCCACAAATTTGCTAGTGTTGTTCATATCGACATTTAAAAATTAAATTCAAACCAGATAATTAGTCAAATTGCATTATTAATATAAAATTATACCAATAGTGTTATAAAGAAATAATAATTTAAGGAACATAAAAATAAAATGATCAAACATCGATTTGGTCATTGGTAAAAACGATTTGGAAATTGGTAAAAAAAAAGTTATCAAATTTGTAAGTAAAATAAATGTTAAAAAGAGAATAAATAGTGATTAAATATTATGTACTTATAAAGTTATCAAAATAATATTTCACATGTGTGAAACCGTAATAATATGTTATGTATTTTTCTCATGATAATTCAAATTACGTTACCTTTTTGACACATAATTTTTATGACAAGGGTAGCGGTGTAACGAAAACTGTATGGCAGTTATTCTTATTTGCATTCGTATTTGCGAATGTTCAAAATGGGATATTCGTTACTCCCCTAGACAAGAGCGAGGAAGATACGTTAATATACTTACATGTCCTAAAAAAGGCCGTACAAGTTTATATCGATATTTCCGTATCGACATTACCTATCACTATTTATTTTTTCCTATGTCTGGTATCATTATTAGCTGTCAGTTTAGTTCGCCTAATTATGGAGGCGACTTTAGTCATATAATTACCTATTGTCAGAACTAAGAGCGTGTACAAAATTTCATTCTAAATAAAAACGGGAAATGGATCAAATTAACCTTTTTGACGCCATGTCAACAAAATGTCAAAACTGAAATTTACGCATATGCTTGTATGTGTATAAGACCATAGTTATGCATAAACCGACCAACTTAGATTTTTGACAATGCAGAAAGCGACCAAACGCAATGTGTTAAGGCTTAAGTCAGATTGACAAAAAATAATAGTTGGTCGCTTTCTGAAAAACTATGGTCGCTATATTGCTCAGTGGTCCGAGACCTATATATTGGTCTTTGGCGTTGAACCTGCGGTGCCAATATATCAGTCGTTGGCGTCCAAAAGGTTAAGAATCCAAGATTTTCTTGTTACAAGTGAAGCTAATAAAAGCGTGTTAAAAAGGGACGGGTAGTCTATCTCGCGGCGATATACCTATACTTCGTTTTTTTTTGCATTAGAAAGACCTTTGCAGAACGAGATATAAGGTTTTTTTACAGGCAAATTCTGCGGATCAAACAGTGAATACGAGTTATTAAATATCACGAATTTATTATCATGCTATATTAATACATACATTACTCAGTGTTGTGAACAGATAAGAAACATAATGTTAGTTAATTTATATTCTAAGATGAAAAGATAAGAATTTTAATAAATTGCGTTTACAAATTTTCATGGAAAGGTTGTACATTAAAAAACCTAAAGAGGCAGAGTTCTCACACAATTTTAAAATGTCACTGTCACTATCTATCATTCGATTTCATATTGTTGTCGGTTGAGTCGGTTGTGTTTTATATTGCTGTTAGCTTACTTAAAGATTGTTGTTATCGTTTTTGTTCAATTTCGTTATTAATTGTTGATCTATTTAGATATTTTGTTTGTTGGTGCACATTTAAAATGGATGATATCGTAGCCGGTTCCGGCTAACGTTTTTTCATCTCTAAAGAAGAAGCGGCAAAAGCAAAATTCTGTGACTGCCATTGAAAAGCGGATGGTGGTGAATAATGAATATTTACAAATTAAGAAATGTGCCATAGAAAGGAATATCCCACTAAATCGGACCGTGTGAAAAATACTGCTGAGACTGCTGGCAGATAGTTGGCAACACATTTTTAAATGAATTTAGATAATGTAGATAACACAGTGGAAAAAATTATTATAAACGTTGGTGGTTCCGAGTCCTCGGACTCTTCCACTGACAGTGAATAAAACTATGTATGTCATCTCAGTTTTATTTTCTAATTTGTTACCAAATTCAAACTACATTAGAGCGTCCCAGATTAAAGCCGCCTATAATGGCGACAAATACTAAACGACGTTGCCGATGGGTAGGGTTGTCTTAGTATTGTTATCTGCTCAGTCTTTATGACACCGTGTCCGCTTTTATACCGATAGTTTTAATCCTTAAATGCATGACTTTTAAAAGTATTGGGAGTGCATAATGTAAGCTAGATTAAATATGCACATATTGTTAAATTTTAGACTGTAAACTTCATTAAATTCAGTAAATGTAAAATAGGTACGATATGAGTTACAAATTAAAAAAAAAAACTTAGTTAAAAACTGCCAAACACTAAACGAAAAACTTTCAATATTTAACTTTTTTCTAAATTGCCGCCATCTTGCTTATAAAACACTTAAAACTTTTTTAAACACAGTTTTGCCAACAAATTAATAATAAATGTGAAAACTATGCGTTCAGCTATCGGCAAATATCAAATGATATGTATGTACATAAGTTCCGAGAAATTCAGTGGTATCGGCCTAAATCGAAGAAGGAAGGTTTACGACCACTGCTTCTTTGTTCACCCGTTTGACAGATAATTCTAATCTTAAATAAAACGAAGTATACTGTCGCACCAATCATGTGGTAAGCCGATTGGTATAAAACTAACAACATACAGTTCTAAACTGCCAGAATTCCCCCAGACTAGACACCCCAGGGATTAGTCTGTATCACTAGGATTGGCAGGCCGTTATAGTGGGGTGACCAGGACTGGCAATACACGGTGAGTTTTACGACCCTGTTATTTTTTATGAGTATGGAGTACGGTTCCGATCGGTGGTTTAATGAGACGGAGACAATCTATAGATAAAAGGACAGACGACGTGTACAGGCGCCATCAGATATATCGAAGCGGCCACGGTGATCAAAAATATCTGCGCATGTACTCTAAGGCTCTGTGCGCACTTGCGATTTGCGAGCAAGATTTGTATGGAGGCAAAATCGCAGCGAGTTCGCCGCGTGCAATTTTTGTATAGAAATCGCTTTCAAATCGCCCTAGTGAAATGGCTAGTGTGAACAGTAGCCCTACCGCGAACTTCGAAATCCGCAAATTTCGAGGATTTGTCTCCCTCACTCCAACGAGGACGTCATTAGAGTGAGAGAGACAAATCCTCGAAATGTGCGGATTTCTAAGTTCGCGGTAGGGCTACAGGCCCTAACGCCATGACAATAGAGGTCTGCTCAGATCGTTGTAATAACTAATAACTTCTTAAGTTTACCTACGTTGGATCTTGAAGAAATCGGTGGAAGTCGGCTTATTATTTTTTTTTATTATATTCACATCTATACGTAACATCCAACTTTTACCATTATAGAACATGGTTCGATGTATCAAAAGCAAGATTTTTTTACAAAACCCATTATGAACTCACATTCGATTAAAATACAATAAAAGTTATATTGCAAATACCATCATTTAACCAAAGCCTCTTAAATAATATAAAATTTTATGTTTTTTGCTATACCTACTTTTAGACATTTAATAAGTATTCAAGATAAGATCTTAACTTTCAATTTAAATTACTATTATTTCGTAAACTCCAAATTAAGTCAGTTTAAAATTCTCTGTCCTTGCGTAATACTTTCGCAATTAAAGTCTTAAAGTCTCGGAACAAATATTTTAGCTTTTCGGCCAGACGGGTCCTTCCTGTATTCTTATTAGCTGCAGACCTATAAAATGATGACTTATAATTTATAATAGTGTGGTGGGTTTTACGAGGATATTTTAAAGACACAGTGTAAGGAAATATTTAAATTATAAAAATGTACTAACATGTTTATTACTGATTTTTATTATTTTATTGCTTTTATGACATCTATCAATACTTTTCCTAGAATAATTAATCAACTATTTGTACACATGCATGCATGTTGAATACACGGACCTTTATTTTATAAAATCTTTTATAACTGTATTCTGGAAAATAAAAATTTTTGATTTCTGACAAACGGGTCAAACTCAAAATCATGTTATGAGTCTTTCCGGTGGACATTTTATAAGTTAAGGGCTATGAGAGTTAATTTTCTTATTAAACCCTTAGGCCTTATTGTCATTTAAAGGCACTCCTTTCCCATTGAATTTTTCTTTCCTGTGGTCGATAGTTAACAGCCTGTGGACAGGCAGTAATGATTTTTATCATACAACGCAATAAAAAGGAGTACGTCTTAATGAAAATAGCCTTAATTTTTAGATTGTCCACCGGAAAGACTCCGAACATGGGTTTGCGTTTGACCCAAACGAGTCTTAGCCGCGTAAACTTACGTTTAATTATATCCTGACGTTTCGGGCATGACCTTAGGCCCATGGTCGCAGGCAGACTCTGTTGATCTGATTGGATTGTTTTGCAGAGTCTGCCTGCGACCACGGGTGTAACGTCATGCCCGAAACGTCAGGATATAATTAAACGTAAGTTTACGCGATTAAGAAGCGTTTTTCTTTAAATACGAGTATAAGTGATAATCGTGAAAGTTTAAATCAGTTTACGAGGATAGTTATTAAATTGTTGTTTCATTATACGAAACTTGTTTCCTAGAATTAGGTATTATAATTCGTTCGACGATCGATGCAGGATGCAATCACTGGGCTTCGAACAACAAACAATAGATATGACAAGATAGCAATAAATAAATAATGATATCTAGAAACTTTAGAAAAGTAATTCGTTTTAAGGCTACGTACAAATAAAACATGGAAGTACTACGCAATACAAAATCGCCGTTCAAAAACGGTAGGTACTGATGAAGTATTGTTGACTTTCTACAGGTGAATTATTATTTTTAAAATCACCTGTATATCTATGTTCGATTACATACATCATTTGAACTTGTGCAGAACATTAACGTTCAACATGTAGGTAACATAGCACTTACAGGAATAAAAGTCATAAAACACACACCTTTTGGATGGCACTGTTACAAACAGAGATCGGATTTTTATGCGACATCTCATACTAAATGTCATCAAAATGACGTAAGTCACTAAGAATGTCGCAAATCCATCCAATCTCTGATTATAACTCACTATTTGACAATAATATTCAATCATTTTTTTCTTAGATAACTGTATGTTTTTATTTATTAATTTCAGGAAACCGTATAATTTTAGCATTATTGGGTAGTTAAAAACCATTCCATTTCCATATGTCGTCTTCAATTGGCCGTGCGGTGACGGCAGTAGGTACCTAAGAATACATTTGCCACCACTCCAACTCCTCCTGCGGGTGTCGTAAGAGTCGACTAAGGGCTTGAAGTGTCACTGACCATTATTTGATAAAAGATAAATGATGGACAGTGGCGTCATCATAGTGGACACATTATACATTATGCGGTTGCCAATCCGCTTTCCCAGCGTGGCGATTATGGGCATTTACCTCCTAATGCATATAGCATAGTTAATAGGAGAGGCCTACGTCCAGCAGTGGACTATTATAGGCTGATGATGTATGTATGTATATATGTATATTAATATCAGAAAACCGTATAATTTGAGTATTATTTAGTAGTTAAAAACCATTCGGTTTCCATATGTCATCTTTAATTGTGTTAAAAATTAACAATTTTATAACGCTGTAGTAGTACTACAGCGTACAGCGTTATTCTACTTCGTCTACTTTTCTACTCTGTTCAGTAGTAATAAAGTCGAAATGTGGTAGACTTTTTGTGGACTGTACCAAGCATTGGACACAATGCCCGTCGCCCGCTTAGCGCTCAATAGACGCGATGTCGCATACATTATTCATGCGACCGTTCTATTAGGAAAAATCCGGACAGATTAACTTTTACATAAGCTATTATCTATTTTGTTCGAGAAAATTGCTGCTAAGGAAACTGAACGGTTTTCATTTTTGAATTTAGATTGCTTTTCGAAACTGATAGAATTGGATTGTTTTGGTGTAAGTGCCTCGCGTGATCTAAAATCAGATGTCTGACTACGAATGTTACGATATTTTTGCAAATAATTCTTTAACCTCCTGCCGCCCAGACAATAAAATTAGCCAGTGAATTTTGAATTAATCGTGTAGAAAATAGAACAGAATTTCTTTTGTTCGAGGAGACTTTTTAATAGGTCCCTGGGCGGCAAGAGGCTCTAATTTTTTTAGACACATTATGAACATGTTTTACGAACGGAATTTTCTACTTAGGTTGAAAATTCCGTTCGTAAATAACTAGCTTAATTTGCAAATTTAGTATGTACATCCATGTCATCCACCTTTAAAATGTATGTCTGTGATTTAAGTAGTATTATTTTCTTTGTGGGTATTTTTGTACTTATTTTTTTAATTTGATGAAAGTATATTTATTAAAATTTCCTCAATTAGCACCCGTAGACCACGAACCGCGTAAAGTATTCGAAATTCCGGTATGTAGTTAAATTTAATTAATATACTAACGATCATAATATAAATTTATGTTGATTAGTTTAGGACAATTTATAGTGTAATTTTATATTATGAGAATAAATATCTAAATCTATACGCGATATAACCCATTAAAATAGTTTTATTTTAGGAGTAACCATCGCGGTAACCGAAGAAAATATTTTCAGTTTGATATTTCACAAACCACGTCCAGCCATCTCTAGTAGTATGGATATAAGTAATAGATGCATAATAATATTGTGAACTTGTATAATAATAATATTTTCATCACACTTGCTGTCTAAGCGCGCCATTGCTTGCGTGCGTAGCGGGCGTAATAGAAAAGTGAAATTCCCTAGGGAGTAATAGAAGTGTCATTACGTCATTTAATAATGTTATGTTTTAAAACTTATTTTTTGTCGGCAAGTGTGATGAAAAACATTGTATGCATCACGGTCGGTAAGCGGAATACTAACTCCGTACTTACCTCCCTTGATGCACAATGTACTATTTTTGTTTATTATTTTTATCCTATCCTTATCTCTCTTTTAAAGTTCTCCATAGGTACTCATACAAGTAAAATATTTTCTTTTTTTTTATGTAATAAATTCTTTAATGCATGTTATTTTCATAAGATGAACTGTTTTGAAAAACAAGTCCCTCTGAGTTTCTTACTGGTTCTTCTCAGCACAGTGGTATAGGGTTAGAACCGGTAGTAGATTTATTTTTCTTGATATTGTGTCATTCGATTCGAAAATGCTTATTAATAACTTACTTGAATAAATAATAATTTGACTTTGACTTTTGCCTTTGACGTCAAAATGTAGACAAGTAAAAAATGCAGTCATTAACAAAATCTCGTTATGACTGTTTACATTGTCGAGTGTTTGCGTTTTGGGACAATGGGTCTCATTAAGCGGATTCGCTAAATATTGAGGAAGTAGCAGCCAAGTGGATTCGGACAAATTACAATTACGCCAAATTGGCCTTATTTCGTCGTGTGGAATTCCGAATTGGGATCAAAATTTCATTAATGAAATTTCCGCCATTTTGTGTCATGCGTATCTTGAAAGATAAGGAGCTTACAGCTACTATAACTTGTAATATAGTTAACTTTAAACATGATTAGACATGAATAAATTTATCGTCTAGTTTTAGGACTTTTGTCTGTTTTGGTATGTCGTTGGTTCGGTTCAAGGTTTCTTATGTACAAATGTTTCATGGTTACCGTTAATTGGAGTGAAAAAAAACTGTAACCACCCCAAGTCTTCCCGTGGGTAGTAGGATTTAACTAAGAGATTGAAGTTTCACCGCTCATTTGTATAGGAGATCAATCACGGGTAACAGCAACATTACACTTGGCACGCTACTGCGGTTGTCGACTCGTTTGCCCAGGGTGGCAATTATGGGTAATATAAATATAAATATAAAATATAAAATTTATTTATTATCGACAAGCAAATAGTACAAGTAGTAAATAATAAAGTGACTTAAATTCTATAACATTTCCTTATGCTTATCTCTAGACTAAGACTAAAACCAGCCACGAATTAACTTAAGTACCCGCACTAGGCGAACCTGTATCGCGGGGACCTTAAACAAGTTAGTTTGTATCTGGATGATATTGCCGGTTGACAAAATATAATAACATGTTTAGTCGGCTACGTCATCTACAACATATTTTACAAAAGAACAATAAAACTAAATTCTAACTAAGATAACTAAAGATTATTCTACTAAGGACTGATTTTTCAATTCCCAGTTAACAGTATCTGTCCAATAAACGTTAGCTCTATCCTTTTTTGACTGATGTCCTTAGATAAGAATGGCAATAATTTTAACTAATGGATACTTTTAACTGAGGATTGAAAAATCAGCCCTAAATGACGTTAACTGTTTCTAATTTGAAAAACTTTTTCCGTGTCTTCATACGATAGAGTGGCAAGCCACTTATTAATAATTCTTGAGGCTTCAGAAAATGAGCTATTTTTGATGTCAACGTGTTTTGTAACGGCATTATATATATGAGAAGAAATATATGGATCGAAGCGCTTAGCAAAAGTTGTTCGTACCTCAGGAATTTGTAATCTATAAACTCTTTTGCTCAACATTTTTTTGTGTTCTATAGATCCAAATATTTTTTTGTGCTTGACAGTGGCTATTTTAGAAAGATACAATTGGCGAACAGTAAGCACATCGCAATGCTTGTAAAGTAAAAGTGTCGGGTAGGTGGACGGTTTTTTAAGCATTGTCTTCAGGACAGCTCGCTGTGCTCGTTCTGCCTCGACCATCGCAGTTTTGCCAGCGCTTCCCCAACAAGATATGCAGTAAGTAATAAGAGATTGACATAGTGCGTAATATACTTGCCGGAGCGTTCCTATGTCTGCCGCATTTCTTAAAAGTCTCATGACATAAACTATACGTCTAACTCGATTTGAAAGTGTAGTTATGTGTGACTTAAAATTTAAGTTATGGTCCAGTATCACGCCCAAGTATTTTATCCCCTCAGTTTGTTCGACGGACCCACATGAACACAGGTTTCCGGGTTCTTTGCATTTATGGATTTTAATTTTTTTAATAGAAGCGGGTGGTGACGATGCTAAAGTTTTATGAAAACATAAAAATGTTGTCTTTTTAGTATTTAATGTTAGTAAGTTACTCCACAACCATTTAGCCACTTGAGTCATACCCAACTCTGCATTCATGAGAGCATCACTCCAGTTTCTTCCACGAAAAATTATCGCAGTGTCATCTGCGTAGCAAATGGTCTCTGCATTCACCAGAGGAAGATTATGGAGGTCATTCATATATAAAATAAACAGGGTGGGTCCAAGAATACTCCCCTGAGGCACGCCGTAATGTACATCCATTGGTCTGCTTTCATGTTGGCCAACTTTTACGACCTGTCTCCTATTCGATAAATAACTACCGAACCATTTTAAAGGTAAGCCTCTAATACCACACATGTATAATTTCTTAAGGAGTATCGAAGCGGAGACTGTGTCGAATGCCTTGGCCAAGTCCAAGAACACTCCGATGCACGCTTCACTCTTGTCAAGACAGTTAGCTATGGATGTTGTTAGAAGTTGTACAGCCTCTTCAGTAGATTTGCCTTTCCTGAAACCCAGTTGATGGGGCGATAAGAGCTCGTGCTTTTCTAAGTAACAGGTTAATCGAGTATTTACAAGTTTTTCTAGTAATTTAGAAAAAGTACTGAGGAGAGAGATGGGGCGATAATTACCAGGGTCTCCTTTTGTACCTCCTTTATAAATAGGACAAACGGCCGCAAGTTTCCAGACATCAGGGAAAGTTCCAGTGGACAAACTTAAATTGTAGACATATGACAAAGGCTCAACAATAGCATCTTTAATATGTTTAATTAGGGCGTTATTCAAGTCATCTACACCGGGTGCTTTATGACTATCTAGTTGTAAAATAAGAGAATTAACTTCACATGGAGTTGTAGGAAACATGAAAAAAGAACATGATTTACCGGCGTCTGGTGCAGTATATGAGGCAGCAAGGTTTTCTTCATTAGTATTTAGTTCCAATAAGATATCATCAGCTAAAGACTGCCCGACGGTAGAGAAATACTGGTTACATTTGTTAAGAGATTCCTTTTCGTCAATCGCTCCGCCTATTGATAACGCATTCTTTCAATATTTGCCAAAAAAAGATTAAAATTTCTTTGTAGACTTCTGATATTAAAAGCTAGTAATTTAAAGTTATACTCAGAGGACAGAACCGTTTTACATAACTCCATTTCGTTTATTTCGTGGCAATTAATACCTATACGGTCTAAATCATCACAAAAGTTGTCACGAATCATCATTATATTGTAAATTACTATTTATAGCAGGATACTTCCATATAAAGAATGTTATTAATTGCCACAGACTTAAAAAATATCTAAGCAAATAGAGTGAGTTTACCTTTTGCAGTAACATAGTTTTAGACGAGTGTACACATTGAATGCAGTTATTACAGAGCTGGTGACATGAGCTATACAACTGTGAATATTGATTATTACAACGAAAATAATGATATCGGTTAAATGACAGAAGGAAAGTTAAAACATATAATATATATATGGATGCCGTTAAATCATCCTGACTAATTCGTAATTGGACTTCCCTGGGATTCCTCAGCTGCAGGCATTGTTGTGGAAATACTTTGCAGGTCGTCCTTAGTCCTAATGGGGTGGGCGGGAGTACCTTCTCGCTGTCGCATATATATACATCCTTGGTAGCACCAACAGAACTTCCAACCCATCCTACCAGACGTCTCCCTGGTTTCTCGAAATAACTGGCGATTTTCTTTTGTTAAACGTTCGTTGAAGTATATTTTTTTAATTGGCCCATCGACCTCAAGATCCTTGCTGGTAATGTTGCGACGAGATCTCGAAGCTTTAATTATTTGATCTCGCTTCGCACGACGCAGCAATCGTACAACAACCGGGCGTGAGAAGTTATTCTCGGAGGACACCGGGCGCCGCGGTCCAGCTCGCTGCACCCAGTCCACATCATGATCGCTCATTTCTACTCCAATTTTCCGTGCGGCAATGAGCACGATGTGCTGCAGATTTTCATTTGTTGACTCTGGGATACCGATTATTTCTACTTCATTTTTCAAATTATTTTGGGCCTGTATGTTAATCGAACACTCAAGTTGTTTTACCCTATCCTGTAAGAGTACAAACTCTTCATCCCTCCGTTCGAGACGAGTTAGACGCGAGTCCGAAGACCTCTGTGCGCTGACTAGGTCATCTAGCTTTTCCTGGCAAATGCTTAAGGATGACGTCGTTTCCTCGAGCTTTTTCTTTAAGTCCTGAATTTCTTGTGTTAATATTTTTACCTCACCAACCAGTTCTTTTATGTCCTGCGAGGAATCTGTTGGAGCTTCTTTTTTACGGGTATTATTATGGGTATTTATTATGGGTATTTACCTTATTTTTAATGTGTCTATATAGTTATACGCATTGTTAATAGAGGTGGCCTACGTTTAGTAGTAGACTGAGATAGACGACGCATTAGTCATTCACTTCGATGCTGACCATCATCAGCCTTCTTTAAAGGAATATCCATTAACACTGCAATCCTTCACTCGACTCTTACGACACCATGAGAAGATTTGGGGTGGTAACAAATGTATTCTTACTTGTACACGCGGTTTTTTTACTAATACAGAAGCACCAGATGATTATAAGTATAACAAACGGGAGGTACCGTTATACGGCCGCGATAACGCAGGAACAATTAAAGTTATGATATAATCACTTAAGTACTATATTTTCCAGTGTATAGTTTTGCGGGTTACGGTAAAAAGTAACAGTTTTTTTTTTATTTATCTTTCCTATGATATCGCTTAGGCAGCGGTTAGACTGTCAGTAATTTTCCATAACACACAGTTTTCAAGCAAATTCGCCTGGTATCAGATGGATGAACTGAACTAATGCCAGAATAATCATGTAATCGATATTATTTAGCATCTGAGTGTAAAGTCAACATATTGAAACCGGAATAGGCCACTCGGGAACTGCCTATTTCAAAGTGATGCTATAAAGGAAATTGTCACTGTGACATGGTTCTAGACTGGCGGGGTCTGCGACCATATATAACATGGACGTCTGACGCCAGCTCGGAAATGCCCCCAAAAGCAATTGTGCCAAGATGGGCAGGATATAACGCTTTTCTTAGGCCAATCACAACTATTTTTAAATGGCGGTTTAAGTTTTTATAGGTTGATATTGACATTCATTACCGTGATGCATTCAAGAGGGGGTGACACTTGACAACTAAAATTCAGGACCGTTATTGAAAGGCAATTTAATATGGCGTGCGGCTTCCATGTTTTATTTGTTCGTAGGGCGGGGTTCCAAATTAGTTGTGTGTACTGTGTATACCAGTAATTGGAGTTCGAGGCCAACGAAACTACGACAGATGCGTTATTGTCAAATCTGTCAAAGTCTCTTATGTCATTGTCAAATAAAGTTTTCAGGTTTCCACAACCTTTTTTTATTTTATTTATTTATTTAAAATAATTCCTAATAAAAACATTATATACCTCTGTAATGTTTTTACGCGTTTCTGATTAATATGGCTGTCACAACTAGGATTTTCTTAAAAACACGTAAATATCTAAAAACTTTTCTTCTCTCGTAACTAACATTGATATGACAACATTTTCTTGTAAAGAACTTAAAATTAGCAGTGAACACAATCGACAGCGTGCCATATTTATTAAGACATTACATATAAGATTTCACCCAGCATATTTCATTTAGAACTTAATTTTTTGATGATGGGGTGTATAGCGAAGCAAAACATGGGTGAACCAAGTTATTATATACCTACCTCTGTAATGTTTTACGCGTTTCTGTTTAATATGGCTGTCACAACTAGCATTTTCTTAAAAACACGTAAATACCTAAAAACTTTTCTTTTCTCTTAACTAACATTGATATGACAACCTTTTCTTGTAAAGAACTTAAAATTACCAGTGAGCAAAAACGACAGCGTGCCATATCTATTAAGACAGTATTTAAAACATTTCACCCAATATATTTCATTCGGAATTTAATTTTTTGATGATGGGGTGTATAGCGAAGCTAAACATGGCTGAACCAAGTGGGTCACCTTGTTAACAACCTACGGAAGAAAACAAAACGTTAGATCTCTATGATAATTTAAATGGAGAACTATAGCACTGCCAAAGAAATTTGTAGGTCAAAGGAATATTACGAATACGAAATGTGAACATAAAGCACGCTACAATGTATTATTCTTCAATTTTCTAAACGTATGCAGAAATAGGGTTTTAATTTATGTGTAGTTAAATTGCTGTACCAAATGTTATTAACACCTGAGGTGATACCAGTGCAATACCAACTTTGTTACTAATAATTGCGGATAGTTCCGTTTTTATTAAAATATCTTATATTTACCTAAAAATAAGTAAATAATTATTGTTTCTATAAATTAACGAATTAAAATTACCAATAAATAAGATATCTCAATGTCTGTTTTTAGCAAATAAGGATTTACTATTGTATGAACATTTCATTGTTGTGGCAATATTTTCGTAGATTCTTTGGCCTCGAACTCCAATTAGTGGTTTAGGTTGGTTCATTTCTAAACCAGAGTCGGTAGACTAGGATGTGACCATATCTGTCAAGCTGAAGTTCGGATTCGAATTCCGCTAAAGGTATTTATTTGTATGTGTGCTCATTACAAAATGGAGCGGAGTCAATAGACGTTCTCTTTCTGTTTAAGATCTTAATTGTAGGTAAATACCTTAGCACTATTATGTACATTTTGTAATAAAAACGTGATATTATCTGGGCAAAGGGACGATATTGGCGATGGCGTTTGATGTTATACAAACTTAAACAAATCAGTCAAAACAAACTCTGAAAAACTACAAATTCATAACTGACATAATTGAAGGGGGTTTCCATGGCAACCATCTATTCCAGATATATCTCATTTTGCTCTGACGTTAATTTTTATGGAAGGGTTTCCGGCATTAAAAGTAAAATAAGGAAATATTCAACAAAATTTTCTTTTGTTGATGATAAAGCTGGCAGTGCATCGGGCAATTTTCCTCGGACAAAGAGTGGGGTGAAAGATCCCCTTCTTTTATGCAATTGTTATTTTTGCTGTCAGCAAGTCTTGTTTGGAAGATAGAGATCGCAGGGGCGCGTTGTATAAATAACCTGATTTTATGGCAACTGTCGAAAATAGGAAAAGTAGGTACAATTTATAAGCATGTTTATAACAAATTTGCGAATACGTAATCAAGTTAAATATTTTAAGTTTCAATTTTATTGTTATAGCGGCAACAGAAGTACATAGTCTATGTCAAATCAAATTATTAAAAACATGTATGACAAACGTTGTTCTGGTGTTAATAAGACCTTTCCTTAATGGGCCACCTACAAACATGGACTATATGTACCTATGTTTGCATACTTTGTCTCAGACGACCATAACTTATGCTTATGGACGTAGGTAAACCTCATAAGATGGCAGTAGTATGTCCACTTCCACTGTATTACGCTACTGCCAGCATCAATTTCCAATTAATAAATGTTGAGTATCACTTCACTTAAAATTCTAAAAAAGTCTAAGACCGAAATAATACCTGAGCGATTCTCAAAAATGTTGTACATTTGATACACGTCTTCGAAATGGATACCTACAAATTTGTAGTCTGACCGAGTCAATGATGCTGAGTAAGATCCATCACATTTCTCAAAATGTCCCACAAGTTTGTATGGGAGTTTCCTTTTTTGTTACCAGATTCGTATACATTTTTGGTAACAAAAAGAGTCAGTATCGAAGACGTGATCCAAATGTACAATCTTTTTGAGTATTGCTCACCTATGTGTTCTTACGTAAATTTTCAGATTCAAATTGACAAAAAGAACAGGTGCTATCCCTGCAATCTGCCGCAATCCATGTACAGTAAACATCCCACGCAAACATGTATCCGCTTCAAACTAATTACAGCTAAATTCACACTGCCGAGTGTCCAGCCAGTCGTTACGTAAAGAACAAAAGGCCAGTGGAAAACATTCATTGTTAACCCAATACTACATAAACAGACAAGAAAAAGCTTTACCGGCCGCGTCGGGGCGGTACGGGCCATTTGCTGGGTCCCTACCATGGGTTTATAGAAAACAGCGAAATAACAGCCTCGTCCTTCCCGTCATCCTACCCCAGCTATCAGCTATCACGGCCGGGCGAGTATCGCCGTGTCTCTTTTTTTACACGGGACTGCGTATCTTTTGTTCGTGTTCATAGCCCATAGTTCATAGCTTAGTAGCTCGCGGTGAGACCAGTGCCTAAGCTATGAACTATGGGCTATGAACACGAACAAAAGATACGCACTCCTGTGTTAAAAAAAGAGACACGGCGATACTCGCCCGGCGGTGATATGATAGCCGATAGCTGGGCGAGTATCACCGTGCCTCTTTTATTTACACGGGAGTGCGTATCTTTTGTTCGTGTTGAAAGCCGATAGTTCATAGCTTAGTAGCTCGCGGTGATACCATGTGCCATACTCAGTTTGAGCTATTGAAATTCAAACCAAATGACTTTAAAAATATAGTCACTTTTCCTTTGTTTACATTTTACATAAAACAAACAAATTTTTGAGAATAACCTCAACCAAAGCAGGCTTTTCATTCATAATTTAACAAAAATCTAGTAATATGTCCTTTAGCTCTCAGCCTACCTGATGGAAAGCAGAAACTGAGGCCCCTCACCTGGACATAGCGACCAAAAAATCGCTTATGCGCTGCCTACCCTGAGGAATTAAATCAAATCTACTATCTACTCGTATGCCAGTATTTACACCAATCTTACCCCCAAACACAGCAGTCCCAAATACTGCTATTGACACCTACATTTTGCAACTTTGTTGTTTGGAGTCATAAAGAATGAAAGGCCCGAGTATTTGTATGATAAACTTAACTTCTCTCAGCGCGCAGTAAGACACGCAACTCGACTCGCCTTCCCCCCTCACCGCACGGTTGCCTTTCGTGGCAGCTTCCGTTTCGCTGCCACGAAGTGCTGGAATGATCTGCCTCCACCAGTACGTAATTGTAGGACTGTATCGAGTTTTAAAATAAGCCTAAAGAAATATTTATTGGCTAAGCAGAAATACGCGTCCTGGGCAGCCGTGCGCATGCACCCCCCCCCCCCTCCCTTCCCGCAAAATCTAAATCTATTTCTCGCACACACACCACATACACACACATCACGTACCTACATGCACGCACATAATTATATTGATAAGGTAGATCTCTATGTTTTCAGTTATACTTTAGTGTTAAGCTGTTAAGTGTATGATTGTTTTAATTGTACCTATGTATAGTTTGTATTAGCGCCACCTAGTCCACGTATTGGGTTTCACTGAAAATCAGCGTCGCGAAATGTGCCCTGTGGCTCATTTCGTGACACAAAAGCTGAGTGCAGCCCATTTAGCGCAATCTGTTTTTTTATATATTATGTTGTTATTTACCTATTATAAGTTGTATTGTGCTAATAAAGTAAATTTTCTTTCTTTCTTTCTTTCTTTCTATTTAGCGGCAGTTTAATAGGTTGATGGTGGTAGCTAACCGGGAGGACCCTGCATAAGATCCTACCTCCCATCATGGGCTGCGGCCTTTCGATTCCTACTTTATTAGGTACCTACAATGGTTTGTTCCTTTCTCACTCATAATACGGACACGATAAGATTCCCTATTCTAAATATCTACTAGTAAATATGCACCTACTATCGATGCCGCTGAGAACCCACAGTAGGGGCATGGAACGAATTTCACCGTTTAAAATAGGAAGGATCCGAGTTCGCTTTTTGTTGGAAAGTATGCTGCGGTTAAATACCCGCTTGCCAAGTCTGTTTAAAGAAAACATGCAGATTGGAAATGTTAGGGCTTTGAGTCGAATAACCTTAAAAGCATGCAGCTATACTATTGGACCTTCTATTGGATTGTATTTAGATAGGGTGTTTACGTATGATGAGATTTTTGTATGTTTAGGGTTGCATTTTAAGCCGTCTGCAATCGACAATGGATGAAACCTTTTGTATTGATTATGTGTGTTTGTTTATCTATCCTATTCCTGTTCTATAGGTTGAACCGATGCTTGTTAAATCACATGAGCCGGTTTAATTGTGTCAGAGATATGTATAGAGTTTTATAACGAGGCCTATTTGTAGGAGAAAGGTTTACCGTCTACGATTTTCACAGTTAGTTGTAGTTACTACATAGCACTCGTACTCTACGAACAAAAAAAACATGGAAGCCCCACGCCACTAAATTGCCTTTCAAAAAGGGTCCTGAATTTTAGTTGACAAGTTTCACTCCTGCTTCAATGCGTCACGGTAATGAATTACAATATCAACCTGTAAAAACTTAAACCGCAATTTAAAAATAGTTGTGATTTGTCCATCAAAGTTTTGATTGGTTATATTTTATAAACATTTGTCAAAATTGTTGCGCGGTGTTAAGAAAAGCGCTATGTCCTGCCCATCTTGGCACAATTCAACAATTCCTTTTGGGTGCAGTTTTGAACTGGCGTTAGACATCCATGTTATATATGGTCGCAGCTAGAAATAGTTAAAAGTGATATGAAAAACTTCTGAGTTTAACAGGGGCTCAGTAACAAGCATCCTTGAGTCGTTGAAACCAAATAGCAAATTAAAAAATCTACTTCCGGTTCTAAAAATTTCACTCCCTAAAAATAAAATTTGATAGTACCACTTTTCCCAGATTTGAACAGACAAAACTTAATCAACGCCGACAAAGCAACACAATCAAGCAAACTGCACAGGAAAGGAAGATTGAATTTACCTACACACAAAAACAGTTGGATTTGATTTAAGGAAGTTAGGTGTTGAAACTGCTGGAACAGATATTGGGCAGGATTTCAGCTAGTTGGTTAAATGACATAGTAAAATGCTATTAACGGGACATAATAGTAATATAAATTAGTTTATTCGTAACATACACAAAAATCACAATAGGTATAGTATACAGAAACAAGAAAGATATAATACAAGTTTAAGCTACGAATGAAATTTCAGCATAATGAAATGCTATAAACGATAAACGCGATAATCCTGGACCATCATAAACTACTCATAAACTACCTGGGTGCTTAGACAAGTTGCCAATCGCTAACACTTAATCGTCAATCGTAAACGAAAGGCAGCTGACTGTCTTTGTCGTACTAATATGAAAGAGTGACAGAGAGGGAGAACTACGATATGCTACTAAGCGTTAGCGATTGGTAACTTGGCTAAGCATCCTGGTGTCTGGCCCTGCATTTACCGTTTATAGTGCTATGAATTATCTTCACGCTTTCATACAATATTTTGTTGAAACGTGACGGCATCGGCATCAACAATTTAATAAACGATAAAAACGAGACCATTATATTTTAAATGAGATCAGCCTATTAGGCTCCCTTTTAATGAACTAAGAACATCTTCATGACTTGTTATTTTCGTGTTCAAACTCGAGTCACCATGTAGGTCGGCTTTTAGGTGACCTTTTCCACATACACTGAACGATACAAGCATTACTCTTGAAGCCTTACAACGGAGATTTATGTCGCTAACTACTTATTAACGTCAACCAAATACGTACGATGCGTGATGGTGTCTATTAAGTATACTACAAAATGCTAACTCTTCTCTCAGCTGTCCACTTATGTCAAATATTGCTTATTAATTTATGGTTTATTACGGCCAGAACGTAAATTGTCATTCTTACCAACAAAATACGTCCCCAAGGTCCAATGTCGTCAACTCGAATCTGAAGCGAAGTCACAAAAACAGCGAAGTATTAACCGTAGCAAAAAATTAATCCCTTTTGCACAGCAATAAAATTCCTCGCTGTTTTACGAAATAAAGTCAACATGGATACTGAAATAGAATACAGCTCTGTAAGATATGCGAGACAGAATTATGTATTGGATCCGAAAACTTTCAATTTTCTTATGCAAATGGGCAACGTTGTTTGAGTGGGACTATCGGAGCCGCGGGCGCTGAATGGATAATAGCTGGCGGCGCTGACAAATCGGCACTATTCCCGTTTGACGCTAACACGATTTGTGGCTTATACAGCGTCCCATCATTTGGGTTATTCCCACCTGTTACCACCAACTTGACACCAGTGGTAACAACTGGGATTTTTTTCCCACCTGTTACCACTGGGAACAACTGGGAATTAAAATTCCCAACTGTTGCCACCAAACTAATTATTTTAGTAACTAACCAAATATTTTAGTGGTAACTAGTGGGAAAAAAATCCCAGTAGTTACCTCCAAGTACTCTGGTGGTAACAGGTTGGAATAACCCCATTATTTGTGTTAATACATTTTTAGAAAATACGATCACTTCACATTGTCATCACACATCATCAGTCCAATGCTGGACGTAAGTAGTTTTCTCTTTATTATTTCGACAAAGACAACAGTGTTTCGTTTTTGACAATCTTGAACGAGCGTTAGCGATTGGCTACGCACCCTAAAGGCCACGTGACTTTTCGTTCGAATCTGTCATTCTCAGACATTTATTACACAAGATTGTAGAATGGCATCTTGGCTAGGCTTGTTAGTTGCCTATTTGCTGCGTAAGTTAGTTGCTTGCATAAGTTTACCTAACAAAGCCTCAGACTAAGAGTCATGGACTAAGAGACATGGGCCCCACGTTGGGCGCCATTATTATTTATCAAGGTTAGAATAAAATTATATGTTCAGAATAGATGTATATGTAACGAATTTAAAGGAACAAATTATAAAGCTATCCAGGCTTAAATATAAATAAATATCTTGGGACAGCGTCTTCGGAATCCGCTTGCCCAGCGTGGCGATTATGGGAATTACCTCCTAATGCATCCATAAACATGCTTAAGTAATCGGAACTTATGTTTAGCGGTGGACTATAATAGGCTGATAATCTGTAATGATGATGTGAATTGTTGATGTGTGGTAGCTATCCGGGTGGACCCTGCACGAGATCCTACACCAGCAAAAAAATAAAGGGTTACTTTCTGTCATAATTTCCCCAATTGAAAATTTAACATATCGAGACAACACATCAATGGAACCATGTTGATCTTATACTTTGTTGCATTAAAGTAAGTTCAGTTAAGAATTGAAATTCATCACAACGGCGGTGATGTAAAGCCTCAAGTGGTTCTACGGATTTGCCTTTTCCGAAGTCCAAAGAAAAGCAGAGATTATTCCCTTGATAGGAAATAAGTTGGCAGACTGTGTGCATAGTATCTATTCATTTTTGTCGGATTACGAGCGAGTAGACGAGACGTTCGATCGAGATTGTAAATTTTGATTTAACATATAGATAGCTACCGTACACGAATCAGGTTAAGTATAGCACTCCATGCGGTTGAATGCTTATTATAAATTATATTTTATTAAATCACACAAACCAATTACATTAAATGAAAATTACATAACTATTTCATTTGATAAAATGTACAATTCAATTAAAACTTGGTTATAAACTTCGGTATTTTTTCTTTGGACATCTAATATTTAAATTTATGTACAGTCGACAAAAAAGTCTCCTTTACAGCTCACAAGTGCAAACACGCTGCATACACGTGCAAACACGCTCATGCTGTCGCGTCACGCGACAGCATGAGCGTTCGTTGCAACCGAGTTTCTATGTGTATCGCGCATCCGTGGTAAGATGTTTGCACTTGTGAGCTGTAAAGGAGACTTTTTTGTCGACTGTACATAGTAGTGTACTACTTAAAAAAATAATACAACTCAAAATAATATTTTATGCAACCGTAGTTTAAGAGATGTCAATTTGAGCCGTAAATTGTTATTAAAGACGCCACGAGCATTTTTTGACTCAGTTAAACAATGTTGCGTACAATACTTTTTCTACAACCACACCTCCTACGAAAGGTCCTCTATGGTTTACTATTCATAATGGCAGTATGGCTTAGTGCTTTCGGCTATCCACGAGGACTAAAATTAAAAAAAAAACTATTCCTCAGAACGATGAAATTTAAAATTAGGTTGGCAACCATGTATTTCATCACGTCTTGTATATAATACACGAGGTGTCTTTAATCCAAAAACGCATTGCGTGTATGCCCGGATGCGTTTTTAGGGAATAGACAATATAGACTTGTCTTGACATCTATAGGGGCATAAAGGTGTATTCACGACCCTGTAAATGACAAGTAAAAGTACGGGAGTAGAAAAAATCTTTAATAAAACAGTTTGACCTGTTCCACAAAAATAAGTCGCTCCTATGAAGATTTTTTTATTTCATTAGAATTTATTTTTTTTGTTAATTTGTCATAGTTTTTATTTTCTCCGTACTAACCGATTTAGACTGATCAGCCCGTATATTTTACAACATGTCCGAGACAGAAGGATCAAAGCCGTTAGCACATTTTACCTACCTACTTAGGAAGCGAAACTACAATCTTGAGATAAAGTAAATTGCCGCTGTTGTCATCGTAGATTTGGCCCAAAGGGAATTGCGTTAATTCCTCGCTGTGCAAACTTGCCTTGCGAAAATGGAAACAATGTGCTTCATTTCATCAACGCGGACTCGTGTTTATGATATTACTGAATTAAACGCGATTTTCGTTGGGATTGTAGGTCTTGTTATGTAATGTTTTGTAGCAGCTATTTAATTAATGTTGCTGATAAATAATAAAAAATATATTCGATGTATTGTGTCTTAATGAGACTGTCGCAAGCTGGTGGCGCGTACTGTGACCCTAATGAAAAGTGGTATAAATCGCCGGCTATTTTGGAAAACGGTGTATATACCTTCTCATCACATCATCAGCCTATCTCAGTCCACTGCTGGACGTAGGTCTTTCCTATAACCGATGAGTACTGGTATGGACGCCTTAGGAAGTACATACCCATAATCGCCACTCTATTATACATATATTGGCAAATCCACTGTGATGACGCTGCTGTCCATCATCAATCTTCTGTCAAAGAAGGGTCAGTGACACTTCAATCCCTTAGTCGGCTCTTACGACATCCGCGGGAAGAGTTGGGGCGGTGGTAGATGTTTTCTTACTGCCGTCACCACACGGCCAACCTATACTTGTAATAGGTATCTTATGCACTTGTATTAAACTTATACCCTGTTTAAGAAGCTTCGGAGTGTTGTACCCTTTTTCAATAGGTAGGGCCTCAGTATTATAAAAATTAAAGACAGACGAGCTGACTCTTTTTCCATCTCATTATTGTTGTTGTCTTATAGTTTGTGTACAGTCGACAAAAAAGTCTCCTTTACAGCTCACAAGTGCAAACATCTTACCACGGATGCAACGAACATCTTACCACGGATTGCAACGAACGCTCATGCTGTTGCGTGACGCGACAGCATGAGCGTTCGTTGCAACCGAGTTTCTATGTGTATCGCGCATCCGTGGTAAGATGTTTGCACTTGTATACCATAGTTTGCATACCATTAATGGTTAAACATGAAACTTAACACCTATCACATTAACACCTGTGTAATTGGTATTGTGTAAAGCAAATAAATGATTTTTATTCTTATTCTTAATTAGCTTCGATAAACTATGGATTGCCGCTTTACCCCCTTATTCATAAACGTCTCCTAACTTAGCAAGCCACTAAAGTTTTGATTGACCATAGTTTTACAGAAAGCGACCAACTAGGTACTATTTTTTGTCAATCTGACTTACCCCTTTATTCATAAACGTTTGCTAACTTAAGAAGCCGCTAATATTTGTTTGTCCCTTATGCTCTTATGGACACATTGTTAAGACCGAAAGGGACAAACAATTATTAGCGGCTTGTTAAGTTAACAAACGTTTATGAATAAGGGGTTAAACTTTAACATATTGAGCTTAGTCGCTTTCTGCATTGTCAAAAAATTTAAGAGTCGCCTTCTGCACAACCATGCTCGATTATCTATAATACCGAAAGGGACAAACGATATTTAGCAGGTTGCTAAGTTAGGAGACGCAAGGGTAACCCATCCTCGGATAGAGTGACAGAGACGTATGCTTGTTTACAAATTTCAATATTTCGTGGTAGCCTGCTGGTCAGTTTCATGGATATTTTCTTTATCATTTATACTGTTCCTCGTTAGGGCTTGTGCATAAATCACGCGAGGTCCTATAGGGGGGGAGGGGGTCCAAGAAAACATCACGAAAGATCACGGTAGGGGAGGGGGGGGTACAAGGAGACCTCACGTGTATTT
The DNA here is from genome assembly GCA_025490895.1 of Thaumatotibia leucotreta. NCBI lineage: Eukaryota > Metazoa > Arthropoda > Insecta > Lepidoptera > Tortricidae > Thaumatotibia > Thaumatotibia leucotreta. The sequence continues at coordinate 39,586 of JALPQI010002596.1, forward strand.
TTCTACGATGAACAAACTAAGAAATATTGTGAATTTCGGCGAGCGAACGTTAAAACTTGACTGAAAAAAATACACGTGAGACACTGCTAGGGGGGGGGGGGGTGTAGCCAAGAAACTCACCAAACATCACCAGGGGGGAGGGGGGGGGTCAAAAAGTAGCCGAAAAAACCTCGCATGATTTATGCACGAGCCCTTATCATTACTCCAAACAGCCGTACATTTAGGATCGCGATAATATATTGCTCAATAAGAATAAGGGCCTTCTGTTCTTTGTCTGTACAGCCAACACAGTTGACTGGTCATGTTCCTTATGATAAGGGAATAAGGTTTGCAATAGGTTAAAGAACTGAGGTGGTGATGTCTACTACAAATATGTTGTGTCTGGAAGTAAAGGGATCTTACGAAATACCGCAGCGATGTGTACTAATTTCTCTGTATGTATTCTATGTGTAGGTAGGTATATAGGTGTCGTTACCAATTACGTAATGATGTCTGAAGTTACAGACTACCGTCTATTCTAATTTCGTATTGATATGTTATGTTTTGATTTTAACTCGCAGTGCATTTAAATCAAAACGATCTTTTGCAGTTGTTACAATTTTTGTGGGAAAGTGATTTGAGAAGGCCATGATGACAGGTACGAGAATTGTTCATAATATAAATATTACTGTTTCTGTTATTGCAGGTGTCCTGTCCATAGGCTATGATTACTGCTTACCGTGGACGGGCCGTGTATTTGTTTCTGATTTAGAAATGCCTAAGGATGACCTAGGGGGCATTCTATTGTTAGTTATTTAAATAAATAAATAAATAATAAATATCTCGGGACATCTTACACAAATCGACCTAGTCCCACGGTAAGCTCAATTAAGGCTTGTGATGTGGGTACCAAGCGACGATATACAGGGTTATTTTTTCACCAGTACAATAAATCAACATACGTAATAGTAGTCCAAGTTACAGAATACTAACATTTTTTGTTACTACCCCTTTAGAACAAAAAACTAAAATACCGATGTTTGAACTTATCCACAAACCTAGTAAGATAATCACCATATTAAAAATTTAAAAAACCGACTTCATCCGGTTTCTCCAAGATTCCCGATTCGTTTCCATCATTGGTTCCCTCAAATCCTACTTTCTGAATGCAAATTCTTGTAAATGAATGAAAATTACCAAAAGCGCCATACATGTACCTATAACATTTGAAGAGATCCCTCGATTTCTCCAGGATCCCATCATCAGACCCCAACTTGGTGGCAATGGGACCATCTCGGGGTAATACACGTTCGATCACAAAAAGAAATTTTAGAATCGGTTCACTATTCTCGGAGATATCAGGTAACATACATACAACAAAAGAAAAAAAAAAAAAAAAAAAAAAAAATTCAGTCGAATTGAGAACCTCCTCCTTTTTTTGAAGTCGGTTAAAAATTGGACGCATTACGCATTATCAATGTACATAACTAGCAAAACACACGAACTGGCAACTGTTTGTTTACAACGTCATCGCACGTGGCATGGCGGCTTAGAAAAGCGGCAATGATAATTAACTTATGATTATGACTTGGCAAAAAAATTTTACTTGATCCCAAATCTTCCTTCATACTTGCACTAAGGACAGAAACTTTCTTCATTGAGGCGTATTTAAACACTTGAAATCAACTTTATGCACAATGATTGGAATAAAAAAAACATACCTGATTAATGGAGTCCATTTCTCATACTAATTAATTAATTCACATACTTAAGCAAGTGTTCAAAATGTTGGCCGTGGTTATCTAAACACACTCTTGCCCGTTTTTGAATGTTTCCTTCGATATTTCCCAACACAAGTCTGTAGTTCTCACTTTTAAGTTCATCAAATGCACTTATTATTAGATTTTTTAAGTCTTTTAAATTTTGGGCCTACCCTCACCCCACAAAAACAGTCACACGGGGTCAAATCTGTTGACCTGGCTGGCCATAGCTATAACACTGGCATTTTCCAGGCGGGGGACACTTTCTTCAGCGTATAGCCGCTGGGCTGCCACTGCATTTTCCCCAATGAGAAAATAACTACGAACCATTTCGTACGAGCAATTTCCGACTGAAGGTAGTACGATGCGGCGCGTGCGCACATACCTACGTCAACCGTGACACTGACCGTCCCTGACCTAGTCACCGAGATTGAGGTAACTGCTATGTTGCCAACTCGTGCGCAGGTCGCTCACCCCTTTCCGCTGCCCTCTGCGTCCCGCACCCCGTTGACGTCTTATCATTAGTAGGCCCATTATTTTGCATTTGCATGAAGGATAAATTAATAATAAATGAAAAAAAAAATGTCAATTTTATTTGATAAATGTAATCTATTATCGATACCAAATATGTGGGAAAATTTATTGTACCGGTGAAAAAATAACCCTGTATATAATAGATAGATACATATTGATACTTAAATACATAGACAGCCATGACCAAGAAACAAATATTTGTGATAAATAAATACACAAATAATGCCCTCGCCGGGATTCGAACCCGGAACCTCCAGCTTCGTAGGCAGCGTCACTACCAACTAGGCTACGGTGGCTGACAAAGTTAGCTATTTAAGGAGTTAGAAAAACATACTACGACACGACTTAAATTTCACCCTGTATAATTGTCGGTGTAATTCAAAAAAAGGTATCCAAAGCATAATAACAAAGCGATAAAAATTAGGTCAAACAATTTATTCACCATTATGTAACAAAATTACAGTCATAGAACTGGCAGCGATGGCCCCCGTGGGACCACAAAGTTTGTTTTTATTATTATTGTTCGCTTCATTCACTTCAAAAGTGCTAATTTAACAATTCAGTCTGTCTGGGCAGCCAAGGGTACCGTTAGATTAATTAATATACCTACCTAAAATGTATAATTTATTTTACTTGCGACAAAATACATCAATATGTTTTAAGTTTACTTTTGCACAAGCCGTTGGGACGTTAGAAAATATTGATTTTCTTAACAAAATGTCTTCGAGTTAAAATATGAAGTTGTTAAACCTCTAAATGGCCTATAAAATACAGTAAAGGCCATAGAAATCGGAACTGGCTAGTCGTTTAGGGTTTATTCATTATAAAGCAATATTCTCAAACGTTACCGAACTTACCGACCATTATTAGAAGACCAGTGGCTTATGATGGTCCCGTTTTATCTATTTACCGTGCTACGCATCACTTTCGCACTCACATACTTGTTAGAACCTGACGGCAACAACGACAAACGATTAAACAAGGTACCATCATAAGCCTACAAACCAGAATTGGATCGAAAGGATATATATCTTATTACTTCTGTAAATTACAAACACGCAGTATGGTTAATTGCGCAGGATCTATATCTGGATCCCTAACGTTTTTTGACCTATTTTTGCATTCACTAACGTTCTATGTCCGAATGATCATTTGTCCTAACGCTCATATGCCATATCTTTAATTTTCCTAATATCGTATGGATGGTTTTTGTTTTCCCTAATGCGTTATATCCTAATCATCATTTCCCATATCAATTATTCATCCTAACGTAATATGCAATAATAGTCATGTACCATAATTGTCAGTAAGCCTAATGATCGATAATCCTAAATAATAATCGTATTTCCTAACTTTGTATGTATGGCCTATAGTAGTTTATCCTATATTTGTAAGCTATTGACCTGACGGGTCAGAGTATAGCAAAGGCGGCGCGGGACATTTTTTGACGGGGTCGGTGTCATTATAACACGTATTTTTTATGCTATCGTATAGAGGACGCTAAAATAAGCAAGTTTCGTATGGACAACTTTTCTCTAAACTTGATAATTACCAAGATATCGGCTCCTAAATAAAAGTTGTTAGTGCAACCATTACCGACATTATGGATAAATATGTCTATGGTTATTGATCGCTGGGGCTTCTGTCTCTTAGGACAACAACATTTAGGCTAAATGACATGAGGTAAAACGTTATTATTATTAGGGATTTCGAAGAATATGCAAAATAACATTAGGGTTTTTAACAGTTATGGTAAAAAATGATTTGGGCAAGTGAGTTTTAGGGCAATCATGGAAAATGAGTGTTATTGCAACTGATCGATAGGGCTAATGCCCATTAGTGCAAAACAGTTCGGGCAAGTGATTTTAGGACAAATGATGTTAGGGATCTCGAGGGAGACCCATTTTTTTAGGATTTTATACCGCGTAGTTTAAAAAATAGAGGTGGAGGGACACATTTTCAGACTTTGAGTGCTGATAACTCAAAAACGGTTCACTTAAATAAAAATGTGACATAATGAGATAAACCTTGATATCATTTTCAAAGACCTTTCTATTGGTACCACACTCGCTTATATACATCGAAATTCTATCCCTGAGTTACGTGTGAGGGCCCCAATCCCAATTATTTTTTTTACAATAAAATATCATAATTCAGTAGCGGTTTATGCAACACGTATCCTTACCAAATTTCAATTCTGTAGCATTTATAGTTTCCGAGTAAATCAGCTGTGACAGACGGACAGACGGACATGACGAATCTATAAGGGTTCCGTTTTTGCCCTTTTGGCTACGGAACCCTAAAAATACGTTCTGACAAGGGCAAGCCGCGTACCAAACATAGCCGCGCACCAAACACCAGTCTCTCTTTCTCTCTCTCCATCTGCCTTCTCTCGGGAGTAATAGAAAAGTGAAATTCTACTTTTCAAAAATAGTAGATTGCCGACCGTAGGGAGGGATTCTAAAGTGGAATCCTGAGCGTAATGAAGGATTCAAGCGTTAACGCCCAAGACAAAATAATTTTGATACCGTGTGACACATACTGCTTTTCACACCACCTCTGAGAAAAATAAAAGATATATCACATATTTAATATTTATACAAATAATCGATTCTGAAGAAACTTTTATCAATTATGAACGTACTGTTTATTTTCATATTTCATTGTATTTTTTAGGCTGGCAATAGAAAGTCCTTGAAAAGAAAAGTGCCACTTTTATCCCTCCCAGCAGGGAAGAAAAGGCCCGTATCCGAATAGGTGGTGTGAAAAATATTTTTAATGTGAAAAATATATTGGGTCTCCCTCGAGATCCCTAACATCGTTTGTCCTAAAATCACTTGCCCGAACTGTTTTGCACTAATGGGCATTAGCCCTATCGATCAGTTGCAATAACACTCATTTTCCATAATGTAATGATTGCCCTAAAACTCACTTGCCCAAATCATTTTTTACCATAACTGTTAAAAACCCTAATGTAATTTTGCATATTCTTCGAAATCCCTAATAATAATAACGTTTCACCTCATGTCATTTAGCCTAAATGTTGTTGTCCTAAGAGACAGAAGCCCTAGCGATCAATAACCATAGCCATATTTATCCATAATGTCGGTCATGGTTGCACTAACAACTTTTATTTAGGAGCCGATATCTTGGTAATTATCAAGTTTAGAGAAAAGTTGTCCATACAAAACATGCTTATTTTAGCGTCCTCTATTCGATAGCATAAAAGTACGTGTTATAATGACACCGACCCCATCAAAAAATGGGATCTATATCTGGATCCCTAACGTTTTTTGACCTATTTTTACATTCACTAACGTTTTATGTCCGAATGATCATTTGTCCTAACGCTCATATGCCATATCTTTAATTTTCCTAATATCGTATGGATGATTTTTGTTTTCCCTAATGCGTTATATCCTAATTATCAGTTTCCATATCAATTATTCATCCTAACGTTATATGCAATAATAGTCATGTATCATAATTGTCAGTAAGCCTAATGATCGATAATCCTAATAATCGTATTTCCTAACTCTGTATGGCCTATTGCAGTATATATTTTTTTATTCCTTATACTTAACTATTACTAAATAATTCGCCCTGTTGTCCAAAGAATTTAAGTGAGCAATTTTGACTTGGGAACCGGTCGACGAAGCCCCGCTGCGCGGGGCTTCTATTTCCGCTCTAAGGGATAAAAGGTTTATTACTTGAACATTTAAACGTATTTAACGTATTTTAAACGTGTATGCGCAAAATTAAGTAGGCTAAACAAGTAGTATGCCATGTAACATTATGCCATACATTCTCGGCCAAAAAATTTTAGGACAATCGACGTTATGCGACACGACAGGCACCCCCAAATTTTATTTAGGAGCCAATATCTCTCTAAAATTTAAAAAAAAATTGTATAACCATTACCGACATTATGATTAAATATTGTTAGGTATGGCTATTGATCGCTAGGGCTTCTGTCTCTTAGGACAACAACATTTAGGCTAAATGACATGAGGTGAAACGTTATTAGGGATTTCAAAGAATATGGAAAATAACATTAGGGTTTTTAACAGTTATGGTAAAAAATTATTTGGGCAAGTGAGTTTTAGGACAATCATTACATTATGGAAAATGAGTGTTATTGCAACTGATCGATAGGGCTAATGCCCATTAGTGCAAAACAGTTCGGGCAAGTGATTTTAGGACAAACGATGTTAGGGATCTCGAGGGAGACCCCAAAAAATGTCCCGCGCCGCCTTTGCTATACTCTGACCCGTCAGGTCAGTAGCTTACAAATATAGGATAAACTACTATAGGCCATACATACAAAGTTAGGAAATACGATTATTAGGATTATCGATCGTTAGGCTTACTGACAATTATGGTACATGACTATTATTGCATATTACGTTAGGATGAATAATTGATATGGAAAATGATGATTAGGATATAACGCATTAGGGAAAACAAAAATCTTCCATACGATATTAGGAAAATTAAAGATATGGCATATGTGCGTTAGGACAAATGATCATTCGGACATAGAACGTTAGTGAATGCAAAAATAGGTCAAAAAACGTTAGGGATCCAGATATAGATCCTTTTGAGGTAGGTTGATTTAACTGTATTTTTAAATGATAAATTGATAATGGTACCTTTCGCGCACGAGTCGGACTCGCACTTTGCCGATTTTTTTCCGCTAAGCCGGTCGCCTTAGACCAATGTAATAGCCAGGCCTTAAGGGGACCTTTAACCCCAGCGCATTGTTGTGAACCGTGTGGTAACGACATAAGAATACATTTGTCACCACCCCAACTCTTCCCGCGGGTGACGTAAGAGTAGACTAAGGGATTGAAGTATTATAGTGGATTACTGCGATCGACAATCCGCTTGCCCAGCGTGGCGATTATGGGCATTTACCTCCTAGTCCTAATGCGTCTATACTACAGTTATAAGGAGAGGCCTACGTCCAGCAGTGGACTATCATAGGCTGATGATGTATGTATGTAATATTATAAGGCTCATTACTAAAGTGTCAAAAGTTAATTCTTTGAATTTTCGTACATAGTCCTAACGCGTCGTCGTAATTTTACAGTTATAAGGAAAGGCCTACGTCCAGCAGTGGACTGCGATAGGCTGATGATGTGATGTGAAGCGAATACTGTCTAACCGACGCTCGCGCATCCTTTAGGAATACACAACCGTCTGCCGATAAGGGTAAACGTGCCAAACGCCGCCCGTTCCATGTTACATGATCTACCGTGGTCAAGAATCCCGACCTTAGACTTCGGGTGCTTTAGAGCGTAATATCGATATTGAATGTACGTTAAAGGAAAGTCTGTCGTGTATTTTATGGGGCACAAAAAATATGTCTGGGGGTGTACCTAATTGCCACAACCCATTTATTTTCGTAAAGTGTAAGGGACGGGTCGTGGCAATTATATGCGGTCACATAATTATGTTTATTTTATTCGTAGTTTTATGAATACGCAAAAAGTAGGTAATTTACGATTAGGGGAGGTAGGGGAGAGATGGGCACTTTTTCACTATTTATTGCATAAAAAAACAGATTTTATAGATAATCAACTTTTATTGCCAATTCTTATTGCACCACATATTTGGCTAGATATAACTAAAGAGATTTCTTAAAAATCACAATCAGTTTCAACATTACGAGATATTTTATAAACTAAGTCAAAAGTGCCCAATGCATATGGAGTATTGCTGTCACCTCTGGGCAGGAGCACCTGTATACCAGCTTGCACCCTTTGACTCGGTTCAGAGACGAGCTGTCCGAATAGTCGACGATCCCAGACTCACAGGCGGTATTGAACCCTTAAGTCTAAGTAGAGACTTCGCCTCCTTATGTGTGTTCTATCGTCTGTACAATGGGTTGTGCTCTGAAGAACTGTTCGACATGATGCCAACGTCCACTTTTCATCATCGCACCGCTCGCCACCGACTGGGCGCTCATCCTCACACCTTGCAACCTAAATGGTCGCGCACCGTGCGGTTTCAGAGGAACTTCCTCCCGCGGACGGTCCGTCTGTGGAATGAGCTCCCTGCCGAGGTTTTCCCGTTGGACTACAGTATGGGGTTCTTCAAAAGAGGAGTGTACAAGTTCTTATTGGGTCGGCAACGCGCATGTGACACCCCTGGGGTTGCAAGCGCCCATAGGCTACGGTGACTGCTTTCCATCAGGCGGGCCGTATGCTTGTTTGCCACCGACGTGGTATAAAAAAAAAAATGCTCCCTATGGTAGGGAGGCTTGGGCATACCCTGTGGGAGGCTTGGGCTCGGCCTATAAATCACTTTATATCCATAACGGAATTCAAAAATTAGTTAACAAATAAACTATTATTAAACTATATCAATAATCGAAACCAAAAATAAAAGTTAACAAATAAAAAACATCTTAAACAGTGTCTTAACTTATCTGAGATTGGGTATAACCCATATAGGATTATCAAATGTGTACTTAGAGCTACCACGTTTGGTTTTATCGCATGTCTTTGGTACTGGCAACTTAGTTTTAATGTCGTCTAAAAGGACACTAGCTACCTATGTCATCTACTTCAGGAAAGAAAAAGGTCTGCTTTATCTTACTCATCCTCATAAATTTTATTGTAGCCATGGCAGGACTAATGCCTTCGATTTGGCCGACATAGTGCACATCAGTCTTTTTTGTATTAAATTTAACAAGAACGAAATCATTTATGGCTCTACTCCTCCTATACTGAACATAATAGGAGGGAGCATTGGGCATGCCCAAACCACCCGCGCGCCAAATGCCCATTGCTCCCTCCGTATACATTTTCAACATAGGTTACCGGTATTTTTTTGAATCTACATATTTAGGCTTGAATTTCAGTTTAATTCATATATTAGTAAATATACAATAGATAAATAATAGAAAATACACATACCGTTAATTAGTTTTCTCTTTATTACAATCCGAAACCGCAGCAAAATATTTACTTTTACGAGCGCATAACCTTCAAACGTGTTTGTGTATCACAACTGACAAAAAATACAGATAGTCTATGGATGAATAGTGTTGCCAGTCGGTAAAGTAAACTACCAAATCAAGAAAAAATAAAATCTTTGATCAAATCAGAATAAAAAGGGGGTGCCCATGTCTTCCAACTGCCCTTCCCTCCCCTACCACCCCTACCTACATTCCTATGTGGAATGTAAGTAATCAAGATTCCTAATTACACATGCACCAGTAATCAGATTACCTTTTAGTGTTTTTAGCCAAATGTCCCTAGTAGCCAAATAACCTAATCATAATTATGAAAATAGTTTAAAATACAGCGGCTCAAGTGAAGTTAAATGTAAGTGGTGTATAAAATGTCTACATTTTATCGATTCTTTTCATGACTGTACCTACATAAGTTGCAGAAACAACGTTAGTAACGCCTAGTTTTTTTACATAGCAATATCATAGAATCGTTGTTAAATCTATAAGTTGGAACGACATCAGGATAGTTTTTTATTCAGACTACGAATTTTCTAGTTTTTCTAAAATCTGTAACGTATATTTTTCGAACGTCACCTAATCTTGTAAAAAAACTTTTGACATCTTTAATCAATAGACTAAAGACTATAGACTTCCGTTCGGCCGTTCTCGAGTATTTCGCAAAAAAAGCCATTTTGCTTATTGGGCATTTTCACTTTTTGGACATCCAATTAGGGTGAAGTTAAAAAACCTTAATTTCAGTCAGCTTTGTAACGACAATCAAGCACTAAATTTCGATAATAACTCGGTTTTGGTGTTCATTTCACAAACTATAAGCCATATTATAAAATAAAAATGCCGATAAAGTTCAAATTCCTAAAGATATTGTTCTTAATTTCCGTATTTTCGGTACCCAAATTATTGATTTTAGTGAGATAAATATACCCCAACTCCTCCTCCGGGTGTCGTAAGAGTCGACTAAGGGATCGAAGTGTCACTGACCATATTTGATTAAAGATTGATGATGGGCAGCAGCGTCATCATAGTGGACACATTACTGCGATCGCCAATCCGCTTGCCCAGCGTGGCGATCATGGGCATTTACCTCCTAATGCGTCTATTTGCATAGTTAATAGGAGAGGCCTACGTCCAGCAGTGGACTATCATAGGCTGATGATGATGAATGATGATGAAATATACGCTATGACTTGGCCAATTCATGAACTTTACTGTACATTATTACTCCACGAAATGAAGACACTGTTTAAGTTAAACAACTAATATTCACAATTAGTCATTTCCCGGTCTTCATTACTTCTAAAACCCGTCAGCTAAATCCGCCCCTAAGCCCCCGTCATAAGGCTTATAATTCCATCTTCATTAAACACCACTTTAGAAGACAAAATCCCAATGTACATCAAAGAAAATCCGCGTAGTTAATTCCTTTCGTGTTCCCATCTTACCGCAAATGAGGCAAATTTGAGATGTTACATTAATTTATGTCATTTTCTCAAGTTTGGTAGGCAGTCTTACGTATTTAATACCTTTTTCCATGCTTATAACAAGCATAAACAATATTGTTACGAGTAGTATGACTTAAAAGTTAAAACTTGATATTTACCATGTAAATTGCAATTGAAGGGATGTTTACAAAAACAACATAACTACATTGAGCATAACTTTACAGGAGAGCGATAAAACTAAATTCCTTTTTAAATAATATTCATTAAAGCTTAATATTCAGAAGCGGTAAAGATATATAACCACTAAGTTAAGATTACCCGTTTATTTATGTTTCGGCTCATTACTTTTTTTGGAAAAAATAAAATAAGCCTTGCCACTTACGTTGTTTTTGTAAAATCTTGAGTAGTTACGTTGTTTTTGTGCAAAACTTGATGAACATTTTTGGAAAAATATTTTTTTTATTGAAAATAAATCGTCGTATATACGCTAATATTCTCCATTTTATAAGTCGATTTAGAATATGGTTTACTCTGAGTATTAATGCTGCAGTTTTATTCGACACTTTTAGTGCAGTTTAGTATGGGAAATAAAATATTTTCCATTTTTTGCCAAACGGGAAAGTTTTTAGAATTTTTTTTTTTCACATTCCGTAGCTCCTTTGGAAAGAAAAACTCAAATTTGGAAAAAAATGCTAGTTATGTTGTTTTTGTAAACATTCCTTCAATTACTTATTGAGCACTCGATATTTCGGCACTGTATACTCCGTGAAGATGGCACGTGAAGACACGTGATATCCCGTATTAAGTCATACTAATAATGTAAATGACCATGTTAGCTCAAAAACTTATACACCGTGGTCTCTTATAACCCGAAAGATTTTAACCACGCGTTTTTGATTTAAAACAAACAAAAAAGATTATATGTGTTTTGTCTTTTTTGACGAAACAATTTTTTACATATAATACTTTATATGTAAAAAATTGTTATTCATAAAACTGGGACTTAAAATGACTGTCAATGTTTTTTTTTACAAACACCTCATTTTTATAGGTTTTATTTCTCACTTTTTGACATGTATTAATGAGGTTAGTGAGACTATTCTCCATAATGGCATGGCACCAACGCCGTTAAAAAAACCTTTAGTGCTGATTATTTGATTAACAACTACAATTTTATTTCAATTGGTAATAACTCTGAAAGCCGGTCATATCGAGAAAAGTTTACACAACATTATAGTTTCTAAATGTGGTCAGGAATACACTGTTAAAATCGGTCGAGCTTAAATAGCCCACGGTGTATAAACAATATTGTGTTGTAGGTATTAAATTTAAATAGCTACATTTATAAAAAAATCACAAATTAAAGTACGCGACGCTTAGCTAACTACCAAGACTATAATACCTGGGTCAGTCATGTCGTTTTTATTGTTATTCTGTCACGTTAACGAGAGGACAAAAGTGGCATGGTTGGCTAGAAAAAATATCCAGCACATTCTACTGTATGTATGTATATTCCCTGCCCCTACCTCTCAAATTAATTGTCCTTTCCTGCTTTTAAAATACGTCTGTCCCGACGAGCCGGCAACGAGACTTGACTTTGATTGCTCATAATTGTCCGCATCCAAAAACGATTATCGAACTTGAAAAAGGGAGGTCATTACGCGGGTTTTTCTTATACATATACAGTTTGTAAGTCTAATACGGGCGATCAATTAAACCGGGCATGGGATTCATTAGTGTATTCATGGATTACAAGGTTTTTTTAAAGTTACTCTTAATTATAACCCCATAGAATTTTTTTAAGATTATCGGAGCAGCAATGTAGGTACGAACATTTGTTATTGTTGATATGGCAGTTATGTCATCTGCTTTTGAAATTAGCTGTCATCGAGTGTTTAACTCGCGTATGTTGCTCTACATTGCGCGCCGAATTATTTTGTATGGAAAATTTTGTTGCTCTAATTTTAAGTAAAAGTTATTTGAATGTACTTATTATGTCGTAAACTAACTCCCGTTAAAAGCTTCGCACGTATTAGACTTACACCCTGTATAGTTGGAAATTAACTTTTGACATTTTAGAAATGAGCCTTATGTATATGACGTTAAGACTATCGGAAAACGGTTAGCCCCTCATAATTATAGTTTTAATAATGGGATAAGATAAGTAAACTGTCATTTTATTCTCTGGCACGTATCAATATTTTATTTAGCTAAACTTGATCTACAATTGGTATTATCATACGGACAATAGTTGTTTTTGCTTTCATGTCCTCAGTCTTCATTAAAATAGATCGGATTGAGTTAAACAAAACAACGTTTCAATAGGAAGCGAAGCATCTCCTTATGTGGCATGCCGCATACCTAAAGTGTGGGTCAATAGAAAAAGAAAAAAGGTAAACAAATATGGCGGACCGGCAATCGCATTTGTTGTCTATGAAAATAGTGATGGGACCGATGGGAATAGTATTAACTTTAATCGACCAAATATATCCTTCGCGAAATAATTACGAACTCAATACAGTGTGTGTCTTTCATAGCGACATTGCTTTTAAGTAACGATAGATTAAAGTGTTGTTAACCATTTTAGTAAAAGAATATAATGATTGCCTTTATTATTTAAGAGTAATTAATTTTTATAAAAATCTTGAGCAGCAATGTAATGCAAACATTTATTGGACGTTTCTGAGAGGAAAAGCTAGTTTCGTTTTCATTTTAATTCGATCAAATCATTAAAGTAACTGCGAACTGTTGCCGACGTTAACTTATTTACTGAATTATCCATTACTAGAAAATACTACAATTTAAAACATGCGAGATTTGGACTACACTAGCACAACAAATTTACATCAACAATTCTTTCTGTGTCTTACTGTCTTAGCCAGCACATTTTGAATAGTATTATTCACTGAACTGATATCAAAAATCACTGCACATACATTATCACTTCTTAGAAATCACATTACCTACATAGTTCAATCATTTTTATTAAATTTATTAGGAAAGTCTGTTGATCAACAAACTTGATCAATGTGAAGTTTTCAATCGGTACATAAACAAAACGATTATCTGATTCCGCCTTCTTAGTTAACACAAAATTACCTAGCGCTTAATCGTCTCTGTCGCACTTATAAGAAAGAATGACAAAGACGGAAAACTAAAATACGCTACTGAGCGATAGCCATTGGCAACTTGGCTTTTTTAAATACTTTAACTAAATATGCTAATTTCAGTTCATTAAGACTTGTACTTTCACCCCTTAAAAGCAATGTCGTTATGAAAGACACACACTGTATAAGTAAGTATTAGGTAATAGTGTGGGAACAATTTTTTATGACAAAAAGCCATTAATCCTACTAACAATTTTTAATCGGAGTGACTGTCACTATTACTACTCTCCTCCGAAGTGTCATCATCAGTGACTGTGATGATGAAAGCTTTTGTTACAGCCGCATTGTCAATAACAGTGTCGGAAATTCCGTCAATCACATTTCTCACTATTTTTTACAACTTTGCTAACAACATCTATCGATACTTCCATAATCGCTGCCGTTGTTTTATACAAAAAAAGTAGGTGAGGTTCTTTCTAAATGTCTGTAGACATTTAAAATAAACCTTTTCATATCTTCCGTTCGTTGTTTTTTACAATCTTAGCTATTTTTGGCGGCTTTAATCCCTATGGACCAGGTTCACTCATTGTAATCTAAAATAAAGTTAGATAAAGAGACAGACATTTACTTTTCATTTATCTACACTTTTGAGTTTAATTTAAAAGAAGTTACCTTTATAACAAACCTTTTGAAGACAAAATGAGGCCCGTAAATAGCTAAGTCAAGTTGCGTTATTCTGTAGCAAAAGTGTAACGAAATCACAATGTTTATCTTAGTATCATATATATATAATATATAAAATATATAAAATAGCCAAGTCGTAGTTTAACCAGTTGCAAAAATCCAATCAAATTACAATTATCGGAGTCCAAATATAAAAGCTAAGCCGTAATAAAGTAAATATCAGAAGAATATTTTAAATACCCGTCTTTAGTTTTTCTCAATTTACCGCCACTTCTGGCAGTCATGGTTAAGCCGCATACTCACGTATCCGATATCTCCGCCACGAAGTCCGCGAATTATGCCGCTTAACGTTGTAGGTACCGGTACACATCAATAGTTTCCCAAATGACTCACGAACAATCATTTTTGTATATTGTTGGGTATACTCGTAATATCAAAGAAAAAAATAAGAAAATCGCGTGACTAAAACAATCGATCGAATAAAACCGAATCGATAACGGAATAAAACTGTTTTATGTCCCATCACTACAAATGTTAGTTTTTTCATAGACAAGATAAATTTCGATGAGTAAAAAATCTCGACTAGCCCTTGACATAATATCGTAAAACACGTCCGAAGATTTCTTTGTGCTTAATTATTAATAAATATCAGATATTTTAACTAAAAATGTATGTGAACACAAGGTTTAAGGTTCTAAGTTGTGGATAGTATCAAGATTGTGTTTGGAAAGTATGTGGTTACGAAGTTATTCAGGTTTGCAGGTTTGTTTACCTTTTTTTCTTTTTCTATTGACCCACACTGTACAAACACAAGGAAATGGTAGGTATTGTCCGCAAGCGGTCGAACATACACACATTATATAAATAGCTAGTAGTATATATTATATAGGATAGGTGCCGTAACAGAAACAAAAAAAATCGGCCAAGAATATGTCTGGCCATGTTCAGTGTAGGGATCCGTAGTTATTCAAAAACTGCTGGACTGGTTATATTCGAAATCGTTTTTTTTATAAAGGATTCTATAAGCCCACTCTTAATGATTTTTTGGACCCACGGATCAAAAGCTATATTATTATACACATTATTTTTCTTCTGGAAAGATTATCTCCGAAAATATTGACTAGGTATAGAAAAAAACTTTCTCTCGGGGCTCTTATTTTTTTTTAATTCCTATTCAATGATACCCCACACTATAGGATTACTGTTAAATAAAACAAGGGAGATACCCGAAAAAAAAATGATTTTTCTACATTGTATTCCACCACTTTGTCGATGTGATTGATTACGTATAGGTACCCGACCCAAATTGCAAATTTCTAGTACTAACCTCAGTGGCCGTTAATACTACTAACGGTCACTGAGGTATACTGCGGACAGACAAACGGCCGTGGCGAAACTATAAGGGGTCCTAGTTTACTACGGAACCCAATAAATCGACCCTCTGAAACTTCAAAAAAACGGTGATAGGGATTCAGCATAAGTTACCAAGTCTCAAAACCTAACAGGCAACGAATGTACTTATTTTCCGTCCACCTTCTATAATTACAACTGTCTACATTAATAAATAACTACGTAAACAGTCCCTCCAGCCCGGACTAATTATTTCTGACAAAACAAATATTTGCTAATCGCTGTAGAGCGTCCGACCGTAATCTCTGTTTGTCATGTACGTAACCTTCGACACGGGCTACTGTCTCCCCTATCTGCCCGGGCTATTGCCCACGACAGTGTAGGATAGTCGAACATTCCAGCAACTATAGTAATCGTCAGAAAACTAAAAAAAAAGTTAACAAATATGGCCGACTTTCCATAGCATTTGATGTCTTTGCCATATATCGTGAGTGAGACACGTTCACACTTATATTTTTACGTTAAGGCGAGGTAAGCGTAGAATTCCCGTTTGTTTTTTTCAGTTTTCTTAATAATACTACTTCCTTATGAAGTAAAACTTATATATGTTACATTTGAGAACTTGATCTATCCCGCATTGATTAGTATTAGGTATTTAAACAAACTTCGCCCTATAAAAAAACGATCCCAAACATAGGTCTAATCTCTGAATGAAAACTCATTTTGCCAAGAAACTACATAACTTTACCAAGAAAAAAATATATCAGAAGAAACGTCAAAGTCTGTGTCTACGGTTAACGAGAAGAAATCATTAATATTGGAAGAATTATGTTTCATCATACAAAATATGTGAAATTATTCTCCCGGATCGCTCCTGCTGTCATCTTTCAGTCCCAATTGGGACCTGTTGGAGGGAGGACGTACGTCAATTTTGCGCACCGCTGTCGTCAACCAAACTATCTTTAAGATTGGTGTGATAACACATAAAAAAAAGTTATCGTCACTGGGGCTTCGGAGACTGAATAAACATAAGTGGTGAGTGACTAAATTAATAGAATTATGTTATTCAATATATTAAACCAAAACAATAACAAACATATTACACAGTATAGATAAAAACAGTAGTAGTAGTAGTACTGGTGATAAGACCATGCATGACACACTTTGACATGACGAAAATAGTGAAATAATTAAGAATGGTACCTACTCGTATCTATTAAAAATAGAATTTTATGTCCATAATAGTTCGTTATCATCCAACATTTTTTTTAAAACACAATTTATTTTGGAATTCGAATTATTTTATGAAATGTTTTGCAAGCAGTCGCACAATATTGATTTAAACTTTCACGATTATCACTCATATTTTAAATACAAACGGGTCCTATATCCTGACGTTTCGGGCATGACGTTACACCCGTGGTCGCAGGCAGACATGAGTATCAATAAAATACTACTAATAATATACTATCAATTAAAAAAGATTATGGAAAATAATGCGAATTGTTACAAAACATACCGAGAATAGTAAATTTCGATTCAAGTGCGAAAAAAAAAGTTTTACAGGAGTGGAGATAAATTAAAGCACGACCGAAGGGAGTGCTTTAAATCGACACGAGTTACGAATTTCGTTTCCGCACGTGTATCGTACGTTTTTCAGTACATATGGCCCTCCGAAGATTTCGACCTGACGTAAATCGAACCACTTCTGGCACTAGCGAAAATGCATCATCTGTACTGAAAAATAAGCTTTTCATAAAAAAATTGAATGGAAAAATATACGAATGACTAAAGTTGCTACAGGGAATGGCGCCCATTATGTTACATTTGCATAAAGGGTAAATTAATAAAAAATTTAAAATTTTATTTGATAAATGTGATCTATTTTCTATACCAATGATATGGTACATATTTATTGTAACGGTGAAAAAGTAACCCTGTATAACACAGATAAACTTGATCATGTACAGTGATCGTACTAATAATGAGGATGACGTTAAATCACCTATAGAATGTTTTCAAAAAATATTTTTACTAAAATTGCCACTTATTATTTATCAACCTCTTTAATTAAACGTAAGTGTCATTTGAAATAAGTAAGTTGAGTACATAATGTCGTTCTTTTACTAATGTTTTAAAATTGAATGTCGAATTTACGAGAATATTGTTATTATTTACCCTTTTTGGAGATACGTGACAAAAACATGTACGTGCTTTGATCAAAACATACTAAACATAGGACCAACATTCAAATGCATTTTGGAGATAACACAATATATCAGAAATATAGAGCCAAAGAAAACGCAAATAGTATTAAAGACTGTATCGTTTATTATAAATACAAGTTTGACCTGGTCTAACTATTGAAATACGTATTATTTTGCGTTTCTATGTTCTGAGTGTGTGGTGTGTATGTAATTTATGGCTACTTTTCAAGGTTTTATCGTGCTATAAATATTGCCTATCAAACGTTTTTCGGACAAACCTATACAGCTGAATGTAAGACTATTTCAGCGACTCCATGGTACTATTTTAAGAAGCAATAGGTCAAGATGCTGCCCGTGCCCGAGTATATTATCTAAACGGAGTCTTCATGATTCCCCAATCAGACATACACAAATAAAATGTGGTGGATTTTATGTTATATATAAAATCGGATTTTTACACAAAGTTTTAGATGCCATTCACTTTCTTATGCGTGCGAGAACAGCGAAGCAGCTATAAAAATCAGCCATACATAAAAGTCTTAATGAAACACCATGGGCTTGATCCATAGTTAAAACAGGTGGATATAAATGCTCCATGACAGTTATATTAGATGTCAATGTCAAATACACGTAAGCTACATACCATTCTCATTAAAGTATCCTTTCACCAATTCAGGTAATTTTTTGGGCAATATAAGTGCTATGGCAATATCTAAATGTTTGACATTACGAAGCACATGAAAGCATGTCTTTCAAAGTACGATTTTTTTGTGTGTTATGTCGTCTTTTTCGCAAAACGTAAATTTTCTTGTAATAAATTTTCTTTACTTGTCCGAAATATTTTTTATGATTTACGTCGAGTTTCTAGGATGAAATGTGTACCTTATTAAAGCAGTAATTAGACACATGTATGTTTTTATATAAAAATGTAATATAAAGAAATATGGCTAAGTAAAATATAATTAATGATACACCCTTTAATATAGGCCTCACAAATTTTATGATAGCAGCAAGTATATTAGTATACCCTGGGTGCAACTACAAAATACAATCAATACATCTTTCATCCTGTATAAATGTAATGGATTTACTCGCGATTATTATATTACTTTGTGAAATATGCAGCACGGAAGCTTAAATAAAAGAATTATCCTATATTCAAAATTAGGTACGTTATTTTTGCGTCATTTGCATGATTAGTTCGACCCCTGATCATCAGTTATAATTATGTACTTTTTTTGTGAACAGTCCTTATTTCAAAAATTTTGAAAATCAGCATGTTTGCATAATTTTTTATGAAATTGTACGCCTGATACGCATTATAGGACTGCGGATCTCTAACGAGTTTCGTATTAAATATTAATGGGATAGTCTCGCAACCGTGTATTTTCTAAATTTACCGTCTACTTTACACATGGCTTGCTAGAGCTTGCCAGATTATAAATTAATCACTTATATTATTATTATGTTACACTATGTCGTTTCGATTCACACTAGTCACATAGTTATAGTACTGTAAATATTTTCACTATGAGTATTACAGTATCACATCATCATTGACGGCGACTGTCATGGGTATTAGCGGAGGTTGGATGACGCTTAAACCTAGCGTTGGGAGGTCAAAGAATATGGCCTTAAGACTAAATATCAATAATTTTAACTAAAAATGTATGTGAACGCAAGGAACTATATTACGAACTTAAAATATTATATATGGAATAAAGCAAGTTTTTAGGTTTATTTACTTTTTTTATTGTACTGCATAAGTTACCATAAGTCCCGAAACCTCACTGGCAACAGGAATGCCCTTATTTTCTGTCCACCTCATATAATTATAACCCAGTCACATATTTTTAATTCTTATAACAGTCCCTCCAGCCCCGGACTAATTATTTCTGAACAAAACAAATATTTACTAATCGCTGTAGAGCGTCCGACCGTAATCTCTGTTTGTTATGTACGTAACCTTCGACACGGGCTACTGTCTCCCCTATCTGCCCGGCTATTGCCCACGACGGTGTAGGATAGTCGAACATTAGAGCAACTATACTAATCGTCAGGAAACAAAAAAAAAAGTTAACAAGTATGGCCGACTTTCCATAGCATTGATGTCTTTGCCACAAATCGTGAGTGAGACACGTTCACAGATATATTTTTACGTTAAGACTAATAAATATCAATAATTTTAACTAAAAATGTATGTGAACGCAAGGAACTATATTAGGAACTTAAAATATTTTAATATTATTTTTTAAAACCAAGATTGTGTTAAAGTGCGTGATTATGGAATAAAGCAAGTTTTTAGGTTTATTTACTTTTTTTATTTTACTGCATAAGTTACCATAAGTCCTGAAACCTCACTGGCAACAGGAATGCCCTCATTTTCTGTCCACCTCATATAATTATAACCCAGTCACATATTTTAAATTCTTATAACAGTCCCTCCAGCCCCGGACTAATTATTTCTGAACAAAACAAATATTTGCTAATCGCTGTAGAGCGTCCGACCGTAATCTCTGTTTGTCATGTACGTAACCTTCGACACGGGCTACTGTCTCCCCTATCTGCCCGGGTTATTGCCCACGACGGTGTAAGATAGTCGAACATTCGAGCAACTTCTTAGTGTAAAGGGTAATTTGCAGAAAATGCGTCCCTTGTAATTTTTTACCCGATCATCACCGAAAATCTGTAACGACTTTGAGGAAAAATGTTACTTATCAGTTTCGTTACATTTTGTTTCTTACATTTGGTATGAGAGTAAATGAACAGAGTAATCTCAATTCACATAAAATAAAACTACCTATGAAAAACGAAATAATGATAGTCGAACATTAGAGCAACTATACCATTTTTCAGTAGAAAATTAAAATTAGGTAAACAAACCTGCAATTTGCATTATTTCATTATCACGCACTTTCAGAACACAATCTTGGTTTTATCAGTTATCACTGACTTAAAACCTTAAACCTGAAGTTCACATATTTTTTTTGTTGAGTTTGTTGGTATTTATTAGTATTAACGTAAAAATATATCTAGCGTATTTCACGATATGTGTCAAAGACGTCAAATCGTAGCATTTTTGTCAGCAAAGTCAACCATATTTGTTTACCTTTTTATTACTTTCAACTGAAAAATGGTATAACTTAGTGTGAAACCAGTAGCGTATAGGTAGGATTCGCACAATGGGAGCATTCGTACTGTGATCATATCTCCGCATTCTTCGCTATCCGACATGCGAACATGTTCATATTTTTAAAAAGAGTAGAGTATAGTCAAATCAGCAACCGTCACGTCATAGTAAACAAGATTGCCTCTCTCAAATATTAATGTAGGTTTCGAATAACGGTGCAGAAGCTTAATATGCATAGCTTACCATCGAGAAGAGACGGAAATATGGTAGCTGGTTTCTTCAAAAGAAATTAAAATGTGTTTTTGATACCTCAATGTAATTATGAAGGTTATTTTAATTGGATTTATTTCAGAAAACTTTGCTCAGTTAGAAACGTAATGAAATATATTATTTTTCATAAGCTAATCTTTGAACTACGTATGAAATGGTTCATTTTATGATTAGGATACCAGATTTATTGTTTTAATTTTTGATTTTTGGTTAGGGTACCTTTATACAGCCAAGAATGTATGGGAATCCTTACTGTACGAATTTACTCCAATATTTTCGTTTAGAGAGAATATTTTATTGCCAAATGAAATCGTCGAAATATGAAAAAAAATTGAAATTACCTATTAATCAAGGGTGAACGCCTCGCGTAGCGTGCTCGTGCGTGCCTTGAGAACTTTGTACCTACGCGAGTCGCCCGATCGAAGCAAAATGTAGGCAATTTTCAAAGATTCCTAAAATAATGTGGTGCTGGTTTACTTATACTGGTTTCTTTAAGCGTTTGACTCGTCAGGGTTAACTGGAATTACAAAGTAACCGTTCGGTCCGACGCAATTACACGCAGCGCGAGAAGCGCTTGGACCTCGCATATACTCCGCGCGCGCGTCGCTCCCTCAGTCGACGGCGCTCTCTCGACGTCGCACCACGTACCACACACTTCAACCAACATGGCGCCTTCCACCGCGGCGTTCGCCGCTCTCTGCTTCGCCGCCTTCGCCACAGCGATGAGCCCGCTCCACCCACTCTCCGACGAATTCATAGTCCTCATCAACTCCAAACAAAACTCCTGGAAAGCCGGCCGCAACTTCCCACTCAGTACACCATTGGCACACATCAGGAAATTAACCGGCGCACTCAAGGATGACACTCTCTTAACACTCCCCGTGATAGAACACGACGCGGATCTAATTGCAAGCCTGCCGGAGAACTTTGACCCTAGAGACAAATGGCCCAATTGTCCGACGTTAAACGAGATAAGAGACCAAGGATCCTGCGGTAGCTGCTGGGCGTTTGGAGCCGTCGAAGCTATGACTGACCGCGTTTGCACTTACTCTAACGGTACGAAACATTTCCACTTCTCTGCCGAAGATTTACTAAGCTGCTGCCCGATTTGTGGGCTCGGTTGCAACGGAGGCATGCCATCATTAGCCTGGGAATACTGGAAGCACTTCGGACTCGTGTCAGGAGGCTCGTACAACTCGACCCAAGGTTGCCAGCCTTACCAGATTCCTCCCTGCGAGCACCACGTACCCGGCAACAGAATGCCCTGCAATGGCGACTCAAAGACGCCCAAATGTCAGAAGAAATGCGAGGCCGGATACGACGTTGAATACGGTAAAGACAAGCATTACGGTAAACATGTGTTTTCGGTGCGAGGAGGCGAGGATCATATCAGGGCGGAGCTGTTCAAGAATGGACCTGTTGAGGGAGCGTTCACGGTATACGCTGATTTGTTGAATTACAAAAGCGGGGTGTATTCGCACACCTCGGGTGACGCTCTGGGTGGTCACGCTATTAAGATCCTCGGCTGGGGTGTGGAGAACGGTAAGAAGTACTGGCTTATTGCCAACTCCTGGAACAGCGACTGGGGTGACAACGGCTTCTTCAAGATCCTGCGCGGAGAAGACCATTGTGGTATCGAAAGTTCTATCGTGGCCGGCGAACCTACGTTGGATGGATTATAAATTTAAGTCAGAAAATACTCAAATTGCCAAAGAAATTGTTATTTAGATTTAATTTGGTACAGAGAAATAAATATTTTTAGTATAAACTCGGCTAATTTATTTACCCACCAACAATAATTTATTTGAATATTGATAGGTAGGTATTTACATAACGTTAAAAATAACCTTAGGAGTTCACTAATAATAAGTAAACCATTCATTAACGTAACAGTAAACAAGTAGAATGTATCTTCTAAGTTACAAATAAAGTAATCATAACAGTTTCTTGCGAATAACTACTGTGTGCTCGTTTTCTTTGTTATTGTAGGTACGTACGCGATGTTTTACTGATAAGCTTTGAAGTAAGCAGAGTAAATGAAACTAGTTCTCACATAATAATGTGGGAACAAGTTTCCTTGTTATACCGATTCATCAAGAACTGTGTCGACGAACTTTATCTACAACACCTACACATACTATGTAGGTAGGAACCTAGAAATGGGTAATAAAACAAACGGTAGGTACCTACATTTTTAAATATGACTCAAAATGATACGACTCCTCTATACTTAGGTATTTCGAACCTCTTCTGTAACATGTAACTTTTAAATTACCTACCAGAGTCCGAAGGTGTTACATTATTCTTGTACTAAATGTAAATAAAAAATAAATGATACTTTGAAAAAGTATCATAAAACGGATGGGATGAGTTGAGACAAAAAAGACATTCAGACTTCATAAATTATTATTTTATTTTACAAGTGGCACGTTGTTTTTTTTTAATTTTCGTTTTTAATTAGGTACCATTTGTCGATAAGTTTCATAATTTCAAAGATATACAGGGTGGAACGGAACGACGATTTTTCCCGCTACCGGCCGAGTCTACCAACCATTACGATGAACTTTCAGTATGGGATCAACATCGAAAACGTACATGGAAAATTGACTTTTCCATACTATTGAGCTCTAACTAATCAGTGACTTTGTATGAGGCGTTAATTTTTTTTTAAAGATATTTCGATGTTGGTCCCATATTGAAAGCTCATCGTAATGGGTGATAGACTCGGTCGGTAGCGGGAAAGATCGTCGTTCCGTTCCAACCTGTATGTAATAGGTACATAAAATCGAGGCACTTCACCATTGGGGCACTTTGGAGTAACAATTAAAACGGTTAGATTCGACGGCGGTGGGATAATTAGTTAGATTCTCACTTTCAGATTATGAACATGTTGTTTACGTAGCATTATATTATAAACGCTCCGATCCAAAAACGCCCACTCACGCCAATCTCATCCGTACTCCCCCCACATCAGCACCCAACTGCCCTCGCAATCCGTACCTACCCCGTTGTAGTAGGCCCCCAATTTATAAATTATAAATAGTCAGTGTAGTTACCTACTTATATAATTGACTAATTAAATTACTCGCTGTTAGTAGCAAGCCAAATGTGAAGTCTTTATAATTAACACCGTATGATCGTACCGAACAATACGCGGTTGGTATTAAATTACCGTTTGATTAACTACAATCATCATTGTTAATTATGATTAAACGGGTGAAAAACACTCATTGAATCATTTATATTGGAATTTAAGTACATAAATTCGTCACGATTGACTCTTTGTTTTCACATAATTATAAAGTAGATAATCATTTAGGAAGGAGAGGCATGCAGATAATAATATGGGAAGTTTATTGGGCATTTGGGTAGGCGGCTGAAGGATATTATTTATGTATTTATTAGGAGATGACACGGAAAACATACATAGGACGAACAAGACTTAAATTAGTAGGTACAAACGTTCTTGAGTAGGTACAGATGTTTCCCACTGATAAATACCAAGAAAACTACCATGCAAAATACAAGTAGATACCACTAAAACTAAGTTACACTTAACATACTTGCATACGTGTATAACAGAGGAATAAAAGTAACTAGGAGTTATAATACGATAATGTGATGATCCTCGTTTCAGATCATACTGTATGTTTACCATGAGCTACTGCTACCGCCTTATTAACGCAGGCTTATTAGTAAGTATGCTTATTATCTGTAATGGTCGAGTCATCCAGTGTTTATCGTTTGTCGTCTCTTCCGTCACGTTCTGGCAAATAGTTATGCAAACTAGTGCCAAAATGACGCGTAGCACGACTAGCACGTTACAGGGTAAAAATGGGTCTGGAGATTATAACTTGTGATTGATATGACGCCTGTAGCCGTACTATGTATTGGAGCGAGCGTAATGGACTACTTTACGTTACCGTTACTTGTCATGAGGTGGCAAGGCAAGTAACGGTTACGTTAGCGTTTACTCGATTCGTAAAATTCATGGTCTATGCTACCCCACCAATCTAAGTAACCCCATTTTACGGTACCTAATTACCTATAAATTTTGAGCTTTCAGGTAGGTACTGAATCTATTGTTATTTAAAAAAAAACAATAATATTTTAACAAGTCATTTATTTCTCCCTTTTCATAATAAAATTGGACGTAGTTATGCAAAAGGGAACAAATCGATACACATTTTTCATTTTAAAGATTGGCTTGTTTGTTTTGATTTAAGGTGTTCATTTGAATGAATTCATGTGAGTGGTTTTTGCACAACTACGTCCTATTATATTACTATTGGTTACGCGTTCTTTTGATTAGTAAATGTACCTATTGCGGTTTACCGACCACAGTTCTGCGAATTACCTACTTGCTTGTATTGTGATCATTGTTCACCAGCAAATTGATAGGCATAACAGGAAAACAGGAATTTTGCGACGATCCAACTACTTTCCATACCTCGCCGATCCATAGGATTCCTAAAGACAAAATTAAGGTCCGACCGAGATCTCGGTCTCGATCTCGCTCTCGGCATTCTCGGCCAAAAATCGAGCCGAGATATCCCTCTCGGCTCTCGGCCGTTATTCTGCCATAATTTTCATAATTACATAGTGATAAACATTCCAACCTATTGCAATATAGCCAATAAAATATATACACAAGACAATAATATAATTGATATTTTTTATTATAGAACATCTGATGTTATCTTCTCAATAGTGCGTTCAATGCACATAATATATTATATTTGATGTTTATAATAACAGCACAGTTTTACTGCACAGCAACAAAAATAAAAAAAATGAACTATTGTTCGTATAAATAAATAATAACGTATAAATAATTCCTTCCGTTCATTTTAATGTGAAATTGAAGTCAGTTCACGACAGTAGGTATGACACCAATAAAATCGCAGAAAGTTCGCGAGATGGCGATCAAACTCGCCAATCATAGCTAATTACAGTCATTACGAATTTCGGCCACTGCTGAGATTGAAATTTATTCTCGGTCTCGGTCTCGGCCGAGACTAAAATATGGGTCTCGGTCGGACCTCAGACAAAATGGGTACCTAATATATCTACTACACATCTAAGTAGGTAGGCTCCTAATATACCTAATCTGTAACCTAGGTATTACGTATTTACGTAGGTAATGCAAAAACCTACATAAATTAGGTTACGGTTTAGGTATATGTATAGTACCAGCTGCTGATTCATTTACCTATCTAAATCTGCAAAATGTGGCTAGTCTGGTTGTTTTTCTTTTTATTTGAAAGTACCTAGCAAGTAGAAATATAAAGGAATCGATACCAATATGTTGGCCGATATATTCGGGACAACAGTTAAGTATTAGGAATATAAGGAATATTCATATTCGCGAATATTCGCTTCTTTTCCAAACATGTTCAACACTGGTGCTAGTTGCTACAACCTTATCGCTTTTTGGACTGACCTCTCACCTTGGAACTTAAAAAAATCAGATCATAATCTCCAATAATTCTCTCGCTGTAGCTTCATTGGAGTTGGAGTGAACGAGATGGAAATACACGAATTTAGATTTTTGAAGTTTGCGGCAGGCTCGGAATAAAATTAAGCAGTCACGACGGTTCGACTTAGCCCTGCGTTACAATGAGCCTGGCACAGCAGACTAGCACGGAGATATGAAATGAACTGGTAATGGTACCTTCAATGAAGGGTTTTTGTATTGTACTACGAACAAATAAAACATGGAAGCAGCACGCCATACTAAATTGCCTTTCAAAAACGGTCCTGAGTTTTAGTTGACAAGTGTCACCCCCTGTTTAATGCATCACGGTAATGATCTAATGAATTTGAATGTCAACCTATAAAAACTTAAACGGCCATTTAAAATAGTTGTGATTGGTTCATCGAAGTTTTGATTGGCGATATTGAATAAACATTTGTTAAAGATGTTGCGCCGAAATATGATGCGCGGTGTTGCGAAAAGCGAAGTGCCCATCTTAGCACAATTGAACAATTGGTTTTGGGGGCATTTTTGAGCTGGCGTTAGACGTCCATGTTATATATGGTCGCAGATATTGTACGAGTAATTGACTTTATGTAAGTTTCGTCCTGAATGGTCGAGTGGGAATTGTCAATTTTTCGAAAAGGTGATGAATAAAACGTTATGAATTACAGCTAAATAAGATAAAGAGTTCTCTCTAAGAACTGTTTAGGTATTGTACCATACTTATCATACGGATCCTTATCAAACTCAGTAGAATATCGGAAACAGAACATGGAATTTCCAATATATCTGATACTTAATTATTTACTTGATTTTCCTACTTACATCTCTCATGACGCCATCAGTTGGCTATCCCCAGCCTTATCTAAACCTATGAGTTTAGACCATCATAAATTGCATTTGCAGCTATGACGTTTTTGTAAAAATACCTTAATCGAGATAAGGGAATTCTAATAGGTAGCAACAAATATTTTTATACTTTCCTGTTGTAGCTTTTTTTCCACACCTTAAATTTGTAACCTTTTTCGGAATATTATTGATTATGAGTAGGTATTACGACTTCTAAGAAATCACACAACAAAGAGCAAATTTAGCTCATAAATATAAATGTGACAACAATACAACAAAATTGCTGGCAAGCTACAGAACAGTCAGTCAAGTCAAGTCAAAACTATTCTTTATTCAAGTAAGCTTATTAATAAGCATTTTCAAATCGTCTGACAATACCAAGAGAAAAAAATACTACCGATTCTAACCCTACAACCCTGTCCTGAGACGAACCAGTAAGCAACTCAGAGGAACAAGCTGACCTACTGTTTTTTTTTACCACTATCCGTGCCTTCGTTAGGGGGGCTATTTAAAACAGTACTCGTGTATTCGTTACACGATTAAAACGACTCAACCCGACGCTTCAAGCCTAGACCGCGCTTAAGTACTTAACATTTTAATGAAATGCGAAAAACGAATACTTTTAATGTCTGAGTCGGCTTGAGGGTTAAATTAGCTAGGACTTTCCGTAATGGCTGGAGTTTGCAGTTGTAATGTATTGTATTGGCTTTGAATTTTAAATTTGTTTTTAGGAAGTTTAAACGTGATTTTCTTTAACGGGTTTCGGTCACATACATAGGTTCATACATTATCAGCCTATCTCAGTCCACTGCTGGACATAGATCTTTCCTATTACCTATGCGTATGGATCATTAAACCATAATCGCTTTGCTGGGCAAGCGGATTGGCGATCGCAGTACTGTGTCCACTGTCCACGATGATTCTGCTCTGCTGCCTTTCGTGAATCTTCTATTAATAAATGGCCAGAGGCACTTCAATCCCTTAGTCGACTCATACGACACTCACGAGATTTGGGGTGGTGTCAAATGTACCTACGCTTATTGCCGTCACCAAGCGGCGCGGTAGCTTTTAGCTTAAGCCTTCGCATGTCTAAGCACTGATCAGTGCACCTGCACGTGGAAATTATAAGAAAAAAATATACGCGACAGACGAAAGGTCAAGTTATTATTATGTGATGTCAAATTATGGTTGACTATAGCGCCGATACCTGTCCCAAGTCTCCGTGACTCTTGAGTAGTGACACTAGTGACTATGCCATTATCTAGTGGTATGCCGCTTTAGCAGTGGCAGCTGATCCATCGAATACTACCCGTAGCTTCGTATCGTAGCCGTGCTCGACTCCCATCACGCCGTGATGGGGAAGAAATTAGGTTGATAGTTTTTGTACAGTCATTGGATCCCTAGGTCGCTGAGGAACTACGTCTAAGGCACTGGTCTCACCGCGTGCTACTAAGCTATCAACTATCGACTATAAACATGAACAAAAGATACGCTTTCCCGTGTAAATAAGAGAGACACGGCGATACTCGCTCAGCTATCAGCTATTATATCGAATATCGTGTCTCTTTTTTTACACGGGAGTGCGTATCTTTTGTTGCTAGCTCGCGGTGAGACCAGTGCCTAAGTGACAGACATCAGATTATGAGACATCGTTTACAACTTGTCACTGTAACATGGTTCTAGAGTGGCCAATTGGTTGAGTGTAGCTTTGCGAACAACTTATTTGTATTAGGTACGCTATGCTTAGTTAAGATTATATTATTAATCCTATAATCGCGTTAAGCTGTTTTCTGCTAGATTAAGTATTTATTGATTCTGTACCTATATTAATGTCATACTTCATTTATAGTCATTTATTTTAGATTTAACACGCTCGCCCCCAGCCCTAGAACTTGATTTATGCTAGTTTGCTAGCGGCATAGCAAGAAGCTCTGCGCGCCAGTACCTCGAATAACGAAAAAGGAATATACCTTGTCTGTCAGCATTAGGGTTGTCACCCATCCGGGTTTTGTCCTGGTTTAGAGGGCGTCCAACGGGGTTTCATTGTTAGTCAGAGACTTAAAATTTAAAATCGTGGGCTGCTCCCGACGCGCATTGTGTCCGCAATCCTCGATCAGCTGACAATGTCCGGGTTCTAGAATCTAAAATCCGGGGTTATCTGCGACCATATATATAACATGGACGTCTAACGCCAGCTCAAAAATGCCCCCAAAAACAATTGTTCAATTATGCCAAGATGGGCAGGACATAGCGCTTTTCTTAACACCGCGCATATTTAGGCGCAACATCTTTGACAAATGTTTATAGAATATAGCCAATCAAAACTTTGATGGACCAATTACAACTATTTTCAAATGGCGGTTTAAGTTTTTATAGGTTGACATTGAAATTCATTACCGTGATGCATTGAAGGGGGTGACACTTGTCAACTAAAATTCAGGACCGTTTTTGAAAGGCAATTTAATATGGCGTGCGGCTTCCATGTTTTATTTGTTCGTAGGGGGTTATCTAAAATCATGCGTATAATTCTGGTTGCCAAATTTTAGAGAGGGCAAGTAGTCAGCAGGACTATTGCTTCTGCACGTATCACTTCAGGAAGTGCTACCATCTCTTAATGCGATTCTGTCAGTTTTTCAGTTATTCTATGGAACTGACAACTCGCGATTCAGGCCTACTACCGCGAAAATCGAAATTCGTAAATTTCGAGGATTTTTCTCTTTCACTCAAATGAAAGCGTCATTAGAGTGAGAGACAAATCCTCGAAATTTACGAATTTCGTTTTTATTAGGTCGTAGACTGAATCGCAATATGGTATTGCCGACGTAGGTCTAAGGCCTGAGTAGAAACTCAAACGGGATGTTCAGCGGGCCATGTGACGGGGCATCCATGTTAAACATAATACAAACGTATGCGCGGCCTGACCTGGCCTACTACCGAGAAACACGAAATTCGTAAATTTCGAGGATTTTTCTGTTACTCAAACGAAGGCATCATTAGAGTGAGAGAGACAAATCCTCGAAATTTACGAATTTCGTTTTTCGTGGTAGGGCCGCTGAGTACACGTTGTTCAAATCCCTTGGACGCTCGACGCTTGCCACTCAATCATCATCATCATATTATACGAAAGACGTCCACTGCTGAACTAGGCGTCCCCCAAAGAGTGCCACAATAACCGGTCTTGCGCCACCCGCATCCAGCGGACTCCTGTGACCTTCATTAGGTTCTGTCCACCTTGCGGTGCTCATTCCGGTACGTGGCCTCCACTCGAGAACCTTTCCGCCCCAACGGCCATCGGTTCTACGTGCAATGTGCCCCGCCCACTGCTACTTCAGTTTAGTGATGCTGTGGATGGCTGCACTTATAATACGCTCTCGCAGAGACTCCCAGCATAGCCCTCTCCATTGTCCTTTGAGTGCTTTGGGGGACTATGAGCCTGCTTATGAGGCCCAATGTAAGTGACAACGTTTCAGTACCGTATGTCATCACTGGCAACACATAATAATTAAAGACTTTCGTCTTCAAAATCGCCACTCAGGCCTTACATTATATTATTAGGCATGACAACACACGACTATACTTACTATACATGAGTGAAGAGTAATATAGGACATAAATAGGTTTTAAGTAAAACATTTTTATATTTAAATAACATTTTATTAATCCTCAATTTCATGTTTAATGCTTATAATATATACTACTAGAGCTAGTTTAATTATCCTATATGTATATCACAAAAAATGACTGATCACTTGATTTTGACTGTCCAGTTCATAGTACAATATTAAATTCAAGTAAGTAGTAAAATAAATAAATAATCAATACCATAGATCAGTTACATAAAGATTTAATGAATTAATAAATCTTTGTCTAACTATGACTTTATCAGGGACGAGTAATAATAAAGACTGTTTATCTTTTTTCAAAATCGTCTTTGTTGTTTTATGGCAGTGGTGACTTAAGCAGCTACCAACGCTTATAGATGCTTTCAGCTTCAGACGTGTCACATGCGCGTTGCCAAGCCCTTAAAAGGTACCATGGCTCACGCCACACAGTTTTGATTACTTAAGTTAAGATTAACAGTATTTTTATTAGAACTGTCCCTGATAACATCTCTAATACTTATGTAAATATTGTTTGCCATTATGACACAAGATACAACAAAATCCGATATCAAGAAGTAGAAATATTAAGTATTAAAGTAACTGGAATGCCGGCACTTGTCAGTCTGTATTAGCCATTTGATATGGAAAAAAAGCGCCAAGCATTATATTGTATGAACAAAATTATAATTTTCGTCAACATTTACTTCATATTAATAACTAAACGTATTGTAGAGATCACTAATCAACTAATAAATAAAAATACCTTAATATTAAAGCTATGACTATGTAAATAAAAATTATATGTGTACATTTTTGCTGCCAATTAAAAATAAAAATTATACGCAGTAAAAATATGCAAATTAAATACAGGCATTCAACCGTATAATTTAACATCAAAAATATATCATATTTTACTAAACCATTAGAAATTATGTTACATATTATTTCTCAAGATTTATGAACATTTGAATGTCACGTAATAGTGAAATTTTCTACTGCAGAAAAGTCTTTATCCTTCAATATTTGCGCACTGAAATTTATTTTTACCCTCTAGGATGGAAAACAGATAATATATCCTCATAAAGCCCATATAAGAGAAAAAATCCAAAATTGTTGGTTACATTTTTACCCACTCTGCTGGAAATAAAGACAAAATGCAATTCTGTTTAAATGTGTCATGTTTCATGTTGTACAGTCAAGTGCAAAAATATGCATCGAAAGAATCGTATACTTAAACATGCTACGAAGTTCTTATTACACATAATGATAGGGCACTGGGACAAATTTTTGAGCATTTTTATATACACCTAATTATGCCTTTGACTGTACTATGATGGGAATCTACTTTGTCAGTTTTGTCATAGTTGTATTTCTCAAAAAAAATTGTACCAATCGACCACGTTCAAAAGTTACGGATTTCCAAGATTCTTCTATCAGCCGTAACTACTTTGGAGAAATATCGAAGTACAGAAATCTTCACATCATCAGCCATTTACAGTCCACTGCTGTACTTAGGCCTCTCCTATTACCAGAGATCGGACAAATGTGCGTCATTGTTCGCAATAATGTGGATATGACTGCGAAGTTGTTAAATGAATAATTCATCGAATAATTTCTTTGAAATTTGATTTCGAAGTTTTTTAATTACTATTTACAAAGGTTTTCACAGTAAACGGTGTTAAATAGGTAATTATCTGAAAATGAGTGAATGATTACTTGTTCAATCAACTTTGGAGTCATATCCATATTATTGCGAACAATGACGCACATTTATCCGATCTCTGCCTATTACCCATGTGTAGTGAGGCATTAGGAGGTAATGCCTATAATCGCCACGCTGGGCAAACGTATTGGCGATCGCATGTTTTCAATATGATGACGCTGCTGCCCGTCATCAATCTTCAATAAATAAATAGTCAGTGAACCTTCAATCTCTTAATCAACATTTACACCATCCAATGTAACAGTTGGGCATTGGTCTCATCGCCCATCTATCTGGGGCCCGTTTCTCGAACGCTTGTAACTTGTAATACAAGCGGAAGTCCTTTTTAACATTATTAATTAGATAAGGACTTCCGCTTGTATTACAAGTTACAAGCTTTCGAGAAATAGGCCCCAGCTACCACCGCCGGGTGAGTATCGCCGTGTCTCTTTTATTTACACGGGAGTGTGTATCTTTTGATCGTGTTTATAGTCCATAGTTCATAGCTTAGTAGTTCGCTGTGAGACCAGTGCCTTAGGGTGACTAAAGTAATCTTAGTGAAGACAAAAAACAAGTTGCGAACAAAAAGTACCTAATAAACGAATTCTACAAGTTTTTTGGCACGATAACAAAATTCAGTAAAATTCCAGTGCATCATTTTACTTTGAAATGGTTATACGGAATACTCCAAAGTTGGTTATTTCACATTTGCACTGTCTAGACGTCTACATTTTACGTATTTGAAGCGTAATAGTTTTTACGCACATAAAGAGAATGAGCAAACTTAAAAGTAGGAATTAAAACTTCCCTAGCCGCCATAGAAACTTGATAATAGAATTTAAATCTGTAACATTATACTAGAAGTGGCAAAAATAGTAGAAATCCGATTCCTTAATCATACAATATCGTATTTTCACGAAAAAGTACACTCGAGAAAATATTTTTTTGTATCAAGGGTAGACGATCTGTCATGCTCAATGTAGGGTTCGGTAATTGGTCAAAAACGGCTAGGCCGGTTACGTTCAGAATAGACCGTCTATTCTGTGTCTCAACCCATCATTGGCAAAGGGGATGCATTAATTTTTTTACCAGCCTGTATACGAGCAGAAACTCGACGCAGCAGCAATCCTAGCCAAGATGTCATTCTTCAAACGTATACGATAAGTGATAAGTCATAAATGTATGAGAATGACAGATTCGTATGAATGGCTATTCACGTGACCATTTCCATACTTTACTATGGTCACGTGACTTATCGCTTATCGTATACGATTGAAGAATGGTATATTGGCTATCCCTGCTGGTACTTTATAAATAGGTATCAATATAAACGTGAAATTTGATTTCTTGGAAACTTAACTTTTGGACATTTTCACTACCTATCCCATCCCATATCCCATATCATATCCCATTTTAACATCTAAAACATAGCGAGACGATAAGACGGCTAAGAAAAATCCAAAAACGCAAGAAGCGAATAAATTGTCGAATCGAAAATAATATATAATAGTGAATTGGAACCTGCAGGGTTGCACAATTATTCTTTTTCTTTTTAGTGTTTAGATGTATCTGGATTAACGTTGAAAATGTCAAATAAAATCAAGTTTTATATCCGTTTTTTTTTTGTTTTTAAAGATATAATCATTGGCACCGCCATGCCATCGTGTTCGCCTTTCATAAGTGAAAATTTGAGTTAATTAAAATTGGTTTAGAGTTGAAAAATATAATCATACATATATCATAGAAATAGAAAATGTTTACATTTGCTACCAAAAATTTTGCTGCCCGAAAACTTTTTTATTTTGTTTTGATAACATATTACTCGATAACAAAACTTAAACTCATGGTTATGTATAAATGCGACAGCGAGTTTACATGTTGCTTATTTCACAAAAATCATAACATAACTAAAAAGAGAAACTGAATAAAGAAAAGAGCCAAAAATGTACCTCTTATGCAAGCGTAGCGGACTCATAGCATTATATCACGTTCATCGCTGGCCAAGTGCTAGTAAGCAGTTCACGACCGCGCGTACCACCAGCAGTGAACGTAAAACGAAGTAATTATTGATTCCGCTCGCAGTGGAACGGTGGTTGCGCACATTTTATTTATTGAAAGACCGTTGCGTTTATATCAGACCTCGTTAAAGGCTGAGCCACCCCCAACACACAGCGTGTGCGTTGTAGCGTCGGTAATGTCATAGTAGATGTCACACCGCTTGCACGCAAGCTGTGTGCCATCTAATATGACATTTACATACACAACAACGGGCACGCCACGCACATGCGCATGCGCATTTAGTGTGGCTTGGCCTTAAATCTGCATAGAAAATTAAACACTATTTAATCGTATATTCCTTTCAAAAGAACTGTAAATTTTAAGATTAAACTGACTGACATCATTGTTCGATTTAGCGCGGACGGTGGTGAGTGATTATATTCTGCGCCGTTACATTTTATAAACTAACCTCAAATTAATTTACTTACGGAGTGGATTCAAAACATTAATTAATCAATATCATTCACTTTCCAAATAACCTCGATCTTTGTCTATCGTAAGTAAACCACAAAAGTTCTGGAAACCATAAAGATCTAAAGGTGCATTTAGACCAAACAAGCATTCGCTCAATCTATCACCACTCTACAAAATCAATGAATTTCGACGAATCACGTTTTGTGTAACGAACGAATTTCGTGTGGGGGATAGAATGTGCATTCGCTCGTTTGGTCGAAATGCACTTTATGAGTTCCTACAAGTTACAGATATAGTGCAAAATCTTTTTCCTTCGTATTTTGACGGAAACGGCCGAATTTATCTTTCTGTCTCAAATAGCTTTAGTGCAATGGATACTCAAGTCGAAAATGTGACACCAATATGAATTAGTTTCCTTGAAAAAAACGAAGGAATAGCATTTTGAACTACATATTGAAGCGACATACTTGGACGATAGAGTCGTTAGGTATGTCATAAATGATTAAATTTTCAGACCATTTTTACATGAAGGTAAAGTAATACTGCAAATACCAGCTATGTGTGCGTATTAAGTTATTCGATAATGAATCTAATTATAATGATAATTAAATATATTGATGCCAAAACATGATTTCGCTGGACAGCTATCCAGCGCAGCATCTGCAGTAATAGGACGATTTTTGGTTTGATTACAATATGTAGACAAAGAACGAAGTTATTATGAATGCAGTAAAATCAGTTTTACAAAAACACTCAAACAAACACAAAACTGGTGAATGCGACATTTTTTTATCTAATTTTGGCGCAGCTTACGTAGACAACCCGTTCAAAGTCCAATAAAACGCCGAACATTAAGAATAAAAAAAATACAATTTACGTCATAGAGTCGTACCGCGAATTGGGCGTTAGCGGATCCGTCTCGTCGTCGTGTCGGAAGTTGAATGCGCTTCGGAAACTGTCTCGGAGTCGCTCGCTGAAAGTCTTGTAGTCTAAGTTGGCTTGCTGCCCGAAGTCGAAGTCGGCGACTTCTATTGTGTACCTGAAACAAGTTTGAATAACAATTTAATAAGGGTTTTTGATATTTTCTCCGCCGCTATGGGGCGGTGAGATGGCAGCACTGTGCGCGAGATCCGACGAATAGTCAAAATAAATACGCGAATTTAATTTTCTATATATCTTTTGGTTTATTTATTCTTAAATCCCATTCGTTCAGGAATATTGTTTACTAAAATAAATAAAAAAAAACAGTTCCAAGTCCCATGAAATTAAGAAACTACTTGTAATTTTTCTTAGTACCAGTGACTTAGCGCCTCTGTTTTAGAGCTCAATCTGCAGCGACCGTTTTTTAGTGTTAATCCATTACAAAATCTATTAACTTCCGAATACAACAGAATTTCGATATTATATGATCAGTACCTATGAATCTGACAGCTGTTTGGGCCTCATGCCTACGTAGCGCCGCCTGGTGGCAGAAAAAATATCGAAAACCCTCCTTACAATAGTGAGGGTCGACTAAGAGATTAAAGTGTCATTACCCATTCGTGCCGCCGATTGACGGCAGTAAGAATACATTTGTCATCACCCCAACTCTTCCCGTGAGTATCGTAAGAATCGGCTAAGACAGCAGCGTCATTAGAATGGACACACTACTGCGATCGCTAATCCGCTTACCCACTTATGGGCATTTACCTCCTAATGCGTCCATACGAATAGTTAATAGAAGCCTGCGACCAACAGGCGACTGAGATAGTTTGATAATGTGTATGTGTGTGTTGTCCAATAGTGGCCTTTACATATCTAGTAGTATATATATAGATGCTCAATAATATTGTGAACTTGTACAATAATAATTATTTTTGTTTGGTAATGATCCTTTATGTTAAGTATTATGATACTTATTTTTCATTAAAAAAATGCCTATAAAAATATATTTTTTTAAATAAATTCTTTAGTCATGTTATTTTAATAAGATGGATGTATTGATGATGATACTGTTTTGAAAAAATAAGTCCACCTGAGTTTCTTACTGGTTCTTCTCAGGAACGGTGTAGGGTTTGAACCAGTAGTATTTTTGTTTTCTCTCTTTAGATAATGTCAGACGATTCGAAAATGCTTATTAATAAGCTTACTTGAATAAAGAATAGTTTGACTTTGATATCTTCCGGCTGAAATGATAACTTACTTGGACCGGTGTTGGTAGTAAGCCACACCGAACACGACTAATATGACGGCGAGGAGACAGAACGCGACGGGCACTACGATCACGGACAGCTGTGCGTGGACCAGTGCTGGAATTAGACAAAATATATTGGTAAATAAATAAAATAGTACATTACGACACAAGTGCGAAAAACATGAAATTCGAAACTAGTGGCGATGTTTTAAAACACGGCCGAAGGGAGTGTTTTAAATCGACACGAGTTACGAATTACGTTTTTGCACGTGTCTCGTACGACGTTTTTTAGTGCAGATTGCCCTCCGAAGTTTTGAACCTGACGTAAAATGACAAACTTCTCGCATTAGAGCCTAAAAAAGGCACCATCTGTACTAAAAAAATATCTTGGGACATCTTATACGAATCGACCTAGAACCACCGTAACCTTTTCACCGCCAGACTTCGAAGGAATATGATGAGCTCCAGACACCACGCGTACGCGATTATTTAAACGAAATTGAACTTTAAGGCGTCCCGCGTGAGTTTCCTGCATTGGCGTAGCTGTCGGCCAGTGCCGTCATTCGAGGGTTGGGTGGTCAAACTCGATAAGCCGAGCAAACCTGTTTTTAAAATACGAACTCGACTTATCGGGTTTGACCACTCAACCCTCGCATTGGCGTCGTAGGGTTTTCTGTTGTCGTCTATAGCCGACTGTGGCGGTGAAAAGGTTAAAGCTTGCGATGAGAATATTATTATAATGGTATGTTACAAAATAATGCTAAGTATAAGGGTCGATCAACTTTCTTGTCGCCGTTGTTCTTTACCGTTGTGAAAGGGACACACATATCACCGGTTTAGATAGAGAACCAAGTATTTCCGTCAAATATTTATTAGCAAATAGTATTCTATGCGACTGGCATAAAATACGATTTTTTCAGACTCGAGAAACAGCTTCAAGGAAATAGTTGGTTCTGTCTCAAACCCAGCGAAATTGCAGTTTGTTAAAATAAATAATATATTTTATGAAATAAAACTATGAAATCGGATAAACTCGCGTATATTAATTAACCGCAGACCACGAACCCTGTAAAGTGTTCGAAACGTCGGAATTAAGTTAAAGTTAATTAATATACGCGAGTTTATCCGTTTTCATAGTTTTATTTCATGAGTAATCCTCGCGGTAACCGAATATATTTTATATTATTGTATATAATGTTGTATGTTCCATAGATGATTTCATAAATATGTTATACGTAATTCCTGCCCATTTATTTAATTATATCTATATCCACCACAGTATCCTGATCACTGTACAGAAAATACCGGACCATTAAAAGTGTTAATGTTATGTATAATTTTAATGTAAAAACTTACCTTTATAAATATTAACAGTAGCTCTAGAAACATTCCTTCCCATCTCATTCTCAATGATCACCACCACAGTATGCTGATCACTATCTAAAAAGTACCGAACCAACGGAAAAGTGTTAACCATAGTCCTAGTAGTAACTGAACACGTTTCGTTTCCCGTGATATTATATTCTCCCTTTTTGTATTGGGCGCAGAAGTCAAATGGTGGGGAGCCGGTGTATTTCACTTCTAGGTTTAAGAGATCACCGTGTTGTAACCAGTTGCGACCTGTTATGTTGATTTTGGAGATAGGTTCTGTAAATGAAAAGGATCGGTGAGTATTCGAGGTTCAACTATTTTTATTAAAAGAAAAGTAAATGACATTAGAGTAGAACACCAGTGCGTGATAACTATAAATGAAGGCAAAATGAAAATCTACTGTTCTTTAGCAGTCTAACCCCTTAATTGGCAAATTGGCTATGAAAAGTTTTCTGAAGGTATGAATATTTTTCCCACATATACGTCGTCTTAAGGTTCAAGAAAATGCGGTTCTTTAATCCTTAAATGCATAGTGATGTATATATGCATCATGTATTCTGGACATCTGGACTCTATTGACAGCATGTAAGAATTCAAATTTGAGTAAGTTTTTATCAAGGTCATGCATTTAAGGGTTAATTTTAGTAACCAGGTACCAGACTCCATACTAAAGTGCCTATGGTCCAAAGGACTTCGGAGTTCGCTGTAGGCCAACTGCTGCTACGCAATAGAATGTATACCGTTTTATGTGAAAGAGTCGCATTATTTGTTTTGTATTGCTTAATATTGAAATATACAATACAAATTCTACGTTGTTTTGTTCGCTACTACGCTTCGGTGATTTGCAGTGATCGGATTAGGTAGTGCCATTTCGGGTGAATGACCTTAAACATGATACTTAACATGGATAAGCCTCGGGATCCTGAGACTTATATTTTTTTACAGAACATTTTCTTAATATGTCATAAATTGAAGAAACATGAAAAAATAAAAGGATTTTGTAATTGTGAATACATCTTTTATTTGATGTTTTTATAGCTGCTACTAACAGTAGTAGAAGCAAAACAAATATATAAGAAAACTCTATGACTGTTCTACTTTAGACCACCAGAACCTCAGTCCAGTTAGAACGAAATCAAAGTCCAGTGAGATCGGCCAAAAGAGTCCCAATAAGAGTGTCTCAAAGTCCGGTAAAGAAGTAAAA
The DNA here is from genome assembly GCA_025490895.1 of Thaumatotibia leucotreta. NCBI lineage: Eukaryota > Metazoa > Arthropoda > Insecta > Lepidoptera > Tortricidae > Thaumatotibia > Thaumatotibia leucotreta. The sequence goes on from JALPQI010002596.1 coordinate 79,880, forward strand.
ATGATTGATTAAACCAATCATTTAACTACGAGTGTGAAATTAACAACTAGAAAAACATTAATAAAGGCACACATATTACAAAATTAGCTATTGTGGAAAAATACCCTTAAAACCATGTTCGATAAGTAAAATTAGACTAATTTTTATCAATATCAAACTGAAAGTAAACAAAATAACTATAAAATTGTACATATTGCGAAACTACAAATCAAATTATTTATTAACTAAATATTTTGATTTGTACTTTTAATTTTTCTCCAGTAGTCACACTACTTAATACTATATAAATTATAAATATTAGATGTCATATACCAAAGAAACCGGCCAAGTGCGAGTCGGACTCGCGCGCGAAGGGTTCCGTACCATTATCAATTTATTATTAAAAAAATACAGTTAAATCAACCTACCTCAAAAACTATAGGAGATAATTTAATCAAACCAAAAATCGTTGATAGAGTTTATTAATGTGCATAATATATATTTTTTTTAGAATTTTATATCGCGTAGTTTAAAAAATAGAGGGGGGGGACTCACTTTTCAGACTTTGAGAGCTGATATCTCAAAAACGATTTGCTTAAATAAAAATGAGATTTATAAACCTTCATATCATTTTCAAAGACCTTTCTATTAATACCCCACACGCTTATATACAACTAAAAAAAATGTTCTATCCCTCAGTTACATGTATGGAGGGCCCCCACCCCAATGGTTTTTTTTACAATTTAGTATCATAATCCTATAGCGGTATATACAACACATATCCTTACCAAATTTTGTTACTGTAGCATTTATAGTTTCCGAGTAAATCGACTGTGACAGACGGACAGACGGACAGACGGACAGACGGACATGACGAATCTATAAGGGTTCCGTTTTTGCCATTTTGGCTACGGAACCCTAAAAAATGACCAAGATCACCTATGTCCGAGGTGGGGACACCCCACCTCCCCACCTCGGACATAGGTGATCTTGATCATTTTTCTTTGGTATATGACATCTAATATTTATAATTTATAAAATTGTAATTTTTCGATAAAAAATTTTACTTTTCATATTAAATGTCGGGCTTAGAAGTTATGTCCACACTAAGATAACGTACCGAAGTCCCGCGAATGGCACTACCTAATCCGATCACTGGTGATTTGCTTAAAGGTGCGTTTAAACCAAAAGAGCATTCGCTGTTCTAGCGCCCGTTCTACGAAATCAACCAATCACGTTTTGTGTACCGATCGAATTTCGTAGAGTGGGAGGTTAGAACAGCGAATGTTCTTTTAGTTTAACCGCACCTTAAGGTGCATTCAGACCAACGAGCATTCGCTATTCTAACCCCCTAGAGTACTACGAAATTTGATCGTTACACAAAACGTGATTCGTTGATTTCGTAAAGTTGGGGATAGAATTGCGAATGCTCGTTTGGTCTGAATGCACCTTCACGTATTAACCATTTAGCCATTTGCAAAATTATGTACGACTTATAACTTACCTCTAACTTTTAAAGTGGCTTGATAATGTCCATAAGTATAATGATCTCCAATAGGAACCACCGTATCGCGGCATATGAAGTCTTTTACCGGAGTTTTCTTCTTAGGCGCAGCCCGTTTGGTTATATTATGAGGGAAGTCACTTGATTTTTGAGCTGGTATCACTTCAGTTGGTCCTTTTTGTGCTGGTATCACTTCTGTATGTTCAGGCGGTTTTGGCGTTGTTGTAGTTGTTGTGGTTGTTGTTGTAGTTGTTGTTATAGGTGGGAGAGGATCGTTGTTGGCAACAACAAGAACATCTATGTTGTGGGCACTCATTGTATCATGGTATGTGTTGTCTAAAGACATTGTGGTCGTTTGGTCTATGTATTTGCAATCTATGAACCAGTAAGTGATGACTTGTGAGGCGTTAGCTTTGAGGAAGTTTTTCTCAGTTTCCGGCAGATCTATGTAGTGATGAACTGTTTGGTTGACGGCGACGAAAGTGTTTGGGCGGATAACGTTGTTCTGTTTTAAGACAAGGCCGCCATGTAAGGTATCTGAAAATTAAGAAAAAAAAATATTTCATCAACTATATCATAGTTTTTGAAGAGATTTGGCTGCGACCATATATAACATGGACGTCTAATGCCAGCTCAAAAATGCCCCCAAAACAAATTGTTCAATTGTGCCAAAATGGGCAGGACATAGCGCTTTTCTTAACACCGCTCATATTTCGGCGCAACATCTTTGACAAATGTTTATACAATATAGCCAATCAAAACTTTGATGGACCAATCACAACTATTTTTAAATGGCGGTTTAAGTTTTAATAGGTTGATATTGACATTCATTACCGTAATGCACTGAAGAGGGGGTGATACTTGTCAACTAAAATTCAGGACCGTTTTTGAAAGGCCATTTAGTATGGCGTGCGGTTTCCATGTTTTATTTGTTCGTAGGGATTTGGGATAAAATATGTAGCTGAAAGTAGTAGACAATATACAGAAGGTATAAAATAACTGCTTTCCCTTCGCCAGTGAGGTTTTATCGGGTGTTCCAGAAAGTATAAGCACAACTTTGTGTCGCTACCTTTTTTGTTTTTAACACTAACTAGAAAAAAAAACTTATATGTCATTGTCAGTAGCTTAATTTCCTACAATTATTAACATTTTTTGCGAAGATTGTGTGTCAAATATACGAAATGCGGGGGATTTCTCCAGAAAAGCGAAAGGAGATTGTGCACAAATGGTGTACAATTCCTAACATCACGCTAAAACAGTTGGCGAAATCTGAAGGAGTTAGCATCGGAGCCGTGCGTACGGCTATTCGGAAGTACGGTGAGGATTTAAGCTTTCACGATGCACCAAAACCTGGTAGAAAAAGGGGGCCTGTAGATTTAAAATTAGACCGCAAGATTGCTCAAGTGTTCGCTAGAAAAAAAGACTTGTCTGTTAGGGATGTGGCCAAAAAACTGCAAACGTCGGCTAGCAATGTCCAACGTGCCAAGGGAAGAATTGGATTAAAGACCCTAAAAAAACAGAAGAAACCCAAACGAACTGCTAAACAAGCCGCATGCGTGAAACCTAGGGCGAGAAAATTTTATGATAGCCTATTGTGTCGAAAATCGGCTTGCGTTATTATGGACGATGAAACCTACATCAAATTTGACTATAAGATGCTTCCAGGTCAGCAATTTTATACTGTACGTCAAAACCAGGATATCGATGATGCCGAAAAATCCATTTTTGTTGAAAAATTCAGCAAGAAAGCAATGGTTTGGCAGGCCATCTGCGAGTGCGGGAAGTTATCGAAACCATTTGTCACTACACAAACAATGAAGGCTGATACCTACATCTCGGAGTGCTTGAATCGGCGATTGTTGCCCATGATCCGTGAGCATGATGGTCCTGTTTTGTTTTGGCCAGATCTGGCATCAGTGCATTACGCCAAGACTACGTTATCTTGGTATAGAGACAATGGAGTTGAATATGTGCCTAAGGAGATGAATCCGCCGAACTGCCCGGAAGCCAGACCAATTGAAACTTTTTGGGCTCTTACTAAGGCATATCTTAGGAAAAACGTTAAGCCTGCAGATTCTATCGAGGCTTTCAAAAGAAACTGGTCGAAAGCCTCGAAAGTCATTGGAGACAAATCTGTGCAGAAGCTAATGTTAAGTGTTCGATCCAAGGTGCGATCTCTCGCTTACAATTGACGATGTCAAAATGGTATCTGAACAAAATGTGTGGTTTAATTAGTGTAAAATTATTATTTTATAATAAACATTGTAATAGTTAAGAAAAAAAGGTGTTATGTCATATTAAGCTTGTGCTTATACTTTCTGGAACACCCGATAGGACCCAGAATAGGAACCCCATGGTGTTTTATGTTCTCTGTACAGATTGATGATGGGCACATCTCTCTATCTATCAAGACTACCCAGCGTGATGATACTGATGATTATAGGCATTTACCCCCTAATGCGTCCATACGCATAGTTAATAGGAGAGGCCTACTTCCAGCAGTAAATTGAGATAGGTTGATGATTTGGGTCTCTTTCTGCCAAACATAATATAAGTCACAAACCACTCGCGAATGACCCTGAAAAAAGACCAGCGCTAGTCTATTAGGTTAGCACAATGCTGAGTCTGACTGAACCGTTTCATGGCATTTAGATTTATTATTATTTTATTTTAGTTTTCTAAAGGTTTGGGCACTTCTCCGAGCGCAGGAATAGTGTAATATTCAGTGATCAGAACTATGGGTGCAAAACTTTGATAAAACTTGTCAATTGGATATGAAAGAGCACATACCTGGGTGAATAAACTTTTTTCTGTCTGTTATTTGCCCTGGTTACGGTCGCTTGAGTCACGCTGGTTTTATTCAAAATGATGCTACGTAAATTATGCAAGCATGCATGTAGTGCATGTGTGTAGGTGGCCCATTAAGGAAAGACCTTTTTAACACCAGAAAAATGTATGTTTACATAGTTTAAGTAGCACAATTTTACATAAACCCAGCGTGACTCAGGCGACCGTAACCATGGCAATAACAGACAGAAAAAAGTTGATTCACCTACATCCATAAAATATAAATATCTACACACCCATACGTTGTAAATTCAGGATTCCGAGATATACAATAGAATTGGTAACAGACTTTTCAATGATATTGGCATTTTTCTTGGCTAAAGTGCAGTTTTGCACCCATAGTTCCGATCACTGGTAATAACGCTGCCACCGAAGTCATAGCGGTTTAAACGTTCGTAGAAGTACCCTTTTAGATTACTTGAAGGCTCCACGGAAAGGACATGTCTAGTCAATTCAAATTACAGAAGGAAAAACCACCTTACTTTTAACAGAATAAGGTGTGAATTTGCAATGTTTTTTTTAAGCAATAGACATGTTTTTTTCGTGGACCCTTCACTTATATGCGGATGAAAATTGTGTTTAACGTCATGAATAAACATTTTTTTTTCTATAACTTAAAATAAGGACGAACGACGAATAAGCTAATGTCGCTTTGAAGTACGTTTATTAATAGGCATAATGAATGAGTCAATGAGGCATCTGAAAATAACTGAATAAGTATAAAAACTGATGATAACATAGTTTGGCCTTGCGTTCGCTATCATTATTGAACACGAGTTGGGTTATTGACACAATTGAATAGAAAATACAGTTTTTCATAACAAAAGGGCACAAAAAAACATTGAAGTAACGTGCAGTGGGGTAATTATCGACTAGAGAAATATGAATAGGTGTAATATAGTACATTACGACACAAGTGCGAAAAACATGAAATTCAAAACAAGTGGCAATGTTTTAAAACACGACCGATAGGGAGTGTTTTAAATCGACACGAGTTACGAATTTCGTTTTTGCACGTGTCTCGTACGACGTTTTTTAGTACAGAATACAGATGGCCCTCCGAAGTTTTGGACTTCACGTAAAATGACCCACTTCTCGCACTAGAGCCTAAAAAGTACACCATCTGTACTAAAAAAATAATTACATTTTGTGTTGACTACGGATAAAGCTATATCAGCTCAGAGAACTGCATTTACGGACGTAGGTTCACTAACTCTAAATGCACATTAAATTTCATGAAATAAACTTTTTTCTGTCTGTTATTGTCTTGACTCAGGTCACCGTGACCATGGCAATAACAGACATGCCCTTAACCGAATCACCACTAGTTTTGTTAAACCCTGTAGGTACAGTCGACGTCAAAGATATATTTTGTTGCATTCCACGGAAAAGTCTACCGTAGTCCGGTACAAACACGGTTTTTCTCAAAATTGTGGGTTTATCGAAGTTCTCTTTCGTGATCAGAGGAGACAAAAAA